>OVAN01003046.1:0-30680 GCA_900406275.1 Anastatica hierochuntica
TCAAAACGCTCGCAAAATTTTACGAAATGTTACAACGTCTTACAACGAGCAATGCAAAGAATGATCAACGCAAAGAGTTAGAAGCGAGATGACAACTCGCGTTCTTTTCTCTACACTACGTCAAAACTCATACGAAAAANTTTTCTCTACGCTACGTCAAAATTCATACGAAAAATGATTCTATTTCGCAAACACGACAACCATATCAAACACGGGCAAACTTCGCCGAAAAGAATGCAAAAAAAATAATAATAAATGCTAAAACAAACAACCCTCTTCTACAAATCCTCACGAGAGACATAGGAGCCAAAAGTCGGGAGCCCATAATCCCCGGTTAAGTTCGGGGGCTGGTCGACCTCGTCGCCTTCGCACCGAGTCGAGTAAACCACCTCCTCCTAGTCCTGAGAAACGGAAATCGGGTCCCAATGGCTCTAGAACCTATCTTCGATGGAGGGGATCAAGGATTCGGCATTTACACGCCTATCCATCTGGGTTTTCGCCTTCCTCATCTCGGTCTCATAAGAATAGCCCGGTTGCGCGGTTGAGATAAAAGCACCAACCGAGCCACGACACTCGCGATACTCTCTGTGCAGCTTGTACGCTTGTTGGTATTCGGCAAGCCCGACCACATATTGTCGCGAACGCTCTCCATCGAGCGATGCAATCTCACGCTTTTCGCTCCTGGATGCTCGACGAATCCACGACGAGAGTGGTGCCGCGACCATTCTTCGTCACGAAGGGGAGCTGTTGCAACCTCGGCTCTCATACGGGCATTCTCTTCCGCGAGCTCCTTCTCTCTGAGCTCAGCAGCCCTCGCTTTCGAAATCCTAGCCTTTAGGGCCTCATTCATCTTGCGAAGTCCCTACAAATAAAATAAAAAGACCTCGGAGGGGTTAGAACCACACGAACAAATGGAACCACTTTAAAGGTTCGGAAAAACTGACCCCCATTCCTTGGCGTAACGCTTCCTCATATTGCGCCGATCTAACAAAACCCCCCCCTTCGGATGCAGTGTTAAAACACGAAGCATCGAAGTCGGGGAAGACCTCGGAGTCGAATAATCCCCCGAAAAACGACAACGGACTTCTGCTCGTGCCAGCTCCATCCCCACCAAGGAAGTTAGAGTTCCACTCTCGTTCGTTTTCGGCAATGTTTTCCCCATCGTTCAACGCTCCAACATTATCAGAGGATCTCCTCCTCTCCTCGGACCCGCCACCTGACATCTCAGCAATCCTGGAGGACCTTCTCCTCTCTCCGGATCCATCGCCGGACTGTCTGTTGTTCCTTCGGGATCTTCTCCTCTCCCTAGTGGAAGACAGCTCATGCGCAGAAGAGCCAACGGTACCCCGCTCCAGCTCCTCTGCCACACAAGTGTGAGCAAGAGCCCTATGGTACTCAACAGCGTGACGGACTCGCCGAGGGGAGAAGTAGCCCCATTGGAACGGATCGCATCGTAAGAGATTCCTAACTCCGATCATATCAGCCGATGCCGAGAAGGAAGCACCGGTAGCTGCGAAACGAGAAGATAACGGGTAAGCAACCGGGCGCGGGAAAGAAAAATTTTAAACGACCAAAAATAATACCTAGGGGATTCCAATCACGTTTGAAATCGGAAACAGACTCGCTCTCTACGGACGAGCTGTGTAGGCGAACGAAGAAGAACTGGTCCTCCCAACCTTGGAAGTTGGACGTCTTCGCCGTGATCACCTTTATCTTGGTCCTCGCCTGAAGGTTGTACCTTAACGGAAACCCCGTCTCCACCGCGTATAGCATGCTCATCAAGTGGTCCGCATCCAGAGTCATCCCACACTCGTAACCCAGCACTAAAAGACCAACGAGGTACAGAAGGACGCCGAGATGAAGTTGGCTCAGCGAAATGTCGAGGCGCTTTAAGAACTGAACTATGACCCTCGGAATGGGAAACCATAATCGACAATGCGTCAGGAACGCTTCATAACACGTGAAGAAGCCTTCGGGCGGGGAATCATATCTTTCCTCAGGTTTCGGAACGTTGAACTCGACGTCCTCCGGAATTTGGTAAAAATTCCGAATCGAGTCGAGGAACTCCCCATTACAATTTCTCGACTCGTGTGCGCTCTTCTTGCTGCGTGGCCTCTTCAAAACCCACGAGTCCGCCAACGGAGCTTTCGCCTGGCTCGTAGAGTCCCAGAAGCTCCTTATTTCGGTGGTGACGGTCGAATGTCGCAAGAACTCCACTGCCGGCATGGGGTCGACTCCCGAAAGCCTTACACTCTCGGGAGAAAAGATTGATGGTAAGGCATTCTCAGAAACGTTGGCCATTTGAGTAAAAGGAGAGAGAGATGGAAAGGGAGAAAAATTCTCAAACTTGTGGAGTTTTCTTCAAATGAATAAGTGAAGATCGTGGAAACAAACTTCACCTACTTATAGGAAAATAGATTCACTATTCATCCTTGGACTTTTCAACCATCAATCTCGCCAAACTTCCTGAGCACACCTTCAAGTTCGTGAAAACAGCACTGCGGTTCTCGCAAACTGGGGGGCTAACTGTTGGGGTCAACAACTGTCCCGAAGAAATCGATGTCTGAAAAGGACTACGGAAACGATGTTGTCTCCTTTGGACACAGAAATCGTAAGAATATCTGAAAATTCCGAGATTCTCATCGTTCATGATGTCTCTTCCCGACCTGGCTTCAAAGCTTCGAAATAGTCGATCATGACCAATCTCCGCATTAAGTCTGTCCGTCCGCAGGTAACGAGAGCACCCAAGTGCTAAGGTTAGCATCGATGGTTCTCAAATAACTTTCACGAGGCCAAGCGATACGTCCTCCGGAGCGATACGAAACCACCAAAAGCGTTAAAGAACCGCGTCGCTTCGAAGAAATGTCTAAACGCCGATTGACGCCAAACCTACGAACGAATCTTGGAACCGATTGATGACTGAAGTAGAGGCCGATCTAGACGTCGATAGGAACTAGGACCGGAGGTCCGTCTTGGCGCCAAGACAGAGTGTCTATCTTGGCGCCGGTTGCGCTGAGGCGCGGATAACGTTCAGTCGTAGTCTGTTGACTGAAACACTTCCTTTCCGATCATCATTTCCTTCGAATCGTCACTTGATCATCTCTCGTTTTGTCTCGATCGGAATTCCCGTCAAACCGTCGTAATGAAAATCGTGAGGATTCATCTTTTCCGTAGGATTCGTATCGATCGTGTAAAATGATGACGGTTAACTTAAGCACCAGAAGAGTCTAAACTATACGATCAGTCCTACCATTTCAAGAAACTATTATTGCAAAGCCATACGAAGAACGACTTCTCGGAAAGGAATCTTAAAATCACTTAGCTGCGAAACGGTCCGAAAGGGCCCAAACCGGGATGATAAGTCCACTTACGATTCTAGACAAGAATCGACCCATTTGCAATGGCGGTTTTGCTAGGGTTTCGTGATTAAAGTCAAAGTCGGCAGGATAAGGAAAGATCTCGAAAAAGAATATATGCGAATCAAGGAAAAGGAATATTTCCACGAAGGGATAAGCACGAATCGAGATGCAAAAGGAAACGAGCCAAGCCCACGAAGATCTATATAAAGGACGCAAGGATGATGGTTGAAGGGGACTGATCATCATAAGAACTTTTCGTCACCGCAAAACACTTAGAAAAAACTAGGGTTCTTACTTTGTTTTCGTTAGCGAGCTGCATCTCAACTAGGTTACGAGTCTACTCTATAGTTCTAGGTAATCGTCGCCAACAGTTCTTGCGGCCACGGCTTAACACCGGTTGCGCACGCTCCGATCACGAATTCGAATAAGATCCCTTAACTTTCTTTGTTATCTGTGTCTGTCGAATCGTTCTTCGCAGGTGCTCTAGAGCATCGTCGAGATCACCAGCAGAGAAGGAGGTGACCTTGGAAAGAATATTCTTCTGCTTCTGAGGCCCACTGGGTTGCTTTCCTCTTGGTTCCAACAGAAGGAGACTTCAAAATCTCCACCACCTCTATAGTCTTGCTCCCTGATTGCAGCTTAGCCTTCCTCACTGCCTGAGCCCTCTTGAAATCCTCCAGCGCCTTGGATCCGGATACTGCTATATTCCCTGCAAAGCGAAAAGAAGTTAGCAGAAGAAAGAAAATCGAAAGCAAAGCAAGAAGTAGTGGGCAAACCCCTGATGCTGCTTTGATCTAGTGCTTCTTTGCTCAACAAGAATGGGATACTCCTCTGTTCAACCATAATCTCCCAAGCCTCCTCAGCACCCCTCTTTTCCTTCTTCTGATTTCTCCGCTGGTACCTCTGCAAAAACAAAAGATCACGAGATTAACACCTGGTTCAAACGCCATAAAAAGGGAAACATCCTAGACCTACCAGTGAACTTCCAGAAGGTAGAAAAGCCAGGCATCAACCCGACTTTCATAAAAAAAAATTTTGCACCCAGTTCTTGACAAAGGCGGCTCCCTTCCTCTCGCTCTTTTCTAGCTCCTTGACCAGAGGAGCACCAGCCCGAGGGTGGAAGTAGTATCTGCTTCGCCAGGAGATACATGGGAGAAGTAATAAGCGTAAAGGAGCTCGTTGATGCCCAAGTCAAGCCCGTGGAAGTCGTTGAGGACCTGAACGGTAGTGAGAATCCTCCAGGAAGGTGGGTTCAACTGAGAAAGGCAAATACCAAAGTGCTCTGAGACCTTCACCACCAGAGTCGGTATCCTGCCCCTGACTCCAGCCTCGAAGTAACCTTCGTACATCGCAATCTCATCCCCGAGATTTTCAGAAGCCCTCTCGCCGTCCTTGGCCACCTACAATCTCAGACCCTCTTCAAGAGAGTATTGTTGTTTCCAAGCCTCAAGAAGCTCTAGGTCGACGTAGGAGAAGGGGCCCACCTTCAAAGAATTGGGACCCATGGAGGTGCGAAGAGGTCTCGTGGTCACATCTTAGATCTCCAGGTCCTCTGAAGATCCTTCAACCTCCGAAGAGGGACTAGTTCTGATCAGATTCCTTTTCCGTACCCGGGCACCAACAAATGGTGAAGCTACATGCGAGAATTATTCAGCGGAGATGGACATTGTAACCTGAGAAGGTCTTGGTTTTCATATCTAATGTTCGAAAAGGGTCAAGAAACCTAGAATCTAAGCGGATCCTAAGCCCTAAAGATGTTCTTTGAATCCTAGCCCAAAAGAAGAAAAAGGAAAAGGAGACGGAGATTCTGACTTGAGATCTTGAATGGGATAGAGCACAAATATGGATTCCAAAAGGAAGCTTTTCGCAAGAAGAAGGAAAGAGAATAGAGAGAAAAGACAAGAATGAAGAAAAGAAATTAAAAAATTGAAGAAGAAATAGAAAGAGGTGAAGCTATCCACACACGCGTAATTATGGGACAACACTGATCTCGGAGAATTTTCTTACTTTTCTTCAAAAATCCAAACGTAACCTAAACGGATGGCTGAGATCTTCTCAACATTTAAAATCTCCACAAGTTTCGAGTTTGAAATTCAAAGAACCTGAAGCCAGAAGTTAGACGTCAGGAAAAAGTAAGGACCTCCTGCAGAAATCGCAACAGTAATCAACAATATTCCGGTTGGAAGCAAGCAGACATCTAAGGGGTTAAAAGCATCATGAATTCGTACGAACGAATGGCCAAGCAACGTGTGGCATCCTGCCAAAGCAATGAGGGAAACATGTTATTCCCCAGCTTCGGATCGAACATGCGCAATAAGGGGCAAACTTTTAGGAGTAATTTGAGCCTTGGGAATTCTCCCTAGTTCAAATGGAGTATATCAGTAAGGCCATAAGGCAGGAGAATACTCAGAAGCAGGAAGCTGGACGCCCTCACGAAGCAAGAAGCCAGACGCCATAGCAAGGCCAAAGGCCCGAAGCCAGTCGCCATTATTTAATGTTTATCTTATCTGTTAAATAAGTTGATAATCATTGTTACGGGTGATTATAGTCGTTCTTTGTAAGCACTACGCAAACTGGAGGTCAATGAATATTTAATGTATGTAGATTGAAGGAATTGTTCTAAGCTTTTGAGATCGACAATGGTTAAAAGATAGGTGTTTTTATTGATCTTTTTAGCCTAGGGTTTTCGTGTGTCCACTCTTAACCCCTAAGCTTTATATTGATACAAGGAGTTCATGATTATCCCTCCAAGAATCGGATATATCATGATTATCTACAGAATATCTATCATTATCTATAGAATATATATAATTATCTACTAAGTTAAATAGTAAAATAAGCGTAAGGTGGTGGTCAGCTGGCTTTCGGGTTCCGGTTATGCAATGTCGTCTGGCTTCCTATTTCTGGGCATTCCCATGCCTTGAGATCTTACTGTTGTACTCCATCTAAGCCTGGAGTAATTTTCATGGCCTATATTACTCCCAACAATCATGTAAGTTTATTTAGATAGATACGATATCTTCTAGTTTGAAGGAGATAACGATGAACTCCATGTATAAATATAAAGCTTGGGAGTTAGGATAAGGGATCTGAAAACCCTAAGTCTTAAGAGAATAATAAACATCTTTTCATCTCATTAGCTTAGATCGAAACACAAAACTCATACATTAATTGTCTTCCAACTTTCGTAGTGCTTTCTAAAAAACATCCATAAATCACCCATAACAACTACCACACAAAGACTAGAGTACGAGACTCCCAAAAGAGACAGAGGCCGAGAATCGAACTAAGAGTAGCTTGATTCCTTTGGGGTACGTAGGTAACCCTTCACGGGGTGCAATTCTCTGAGGGTAGCTTGGATACTTGTGCATGCTTCTGGCATTTGTCGCAATATTTGGCCATCTGGAGGGCATCGTGGGCCATCGTAGGCCAGTAGTATCCTGCCATCTTGGCTCTTAGCACCAAGCTTCCTATGCTGGAGTGAGATCTGCACTCACCTTCATGTAGTTCTTTGAGTACTAGGTCTACGTCTTCTGGCTTCACGCATTTAAGGTAAGGTCCTGAGAAAGACCTTTTGTAGAGTTTTCCATGAATCAGGCAATAACGGGATGCTTGCCTTTTGATCTTACGATATTCACTCCTTATGTTGGGCAGGACGTCATCCTTTAGGTAGGAAATAATGGGCGTCATCCAAGTTTCATCTTCTTCGATGTTGGAGACTTGAGGTCCTTCGGCGTCTTCGTCAGTAACTGGCCATTGGAGTACCAACAAAGGTATGCTAATTGGCTCCGCGGTTTTCAGGGCTGAGGCCAGGTTGGCCAGGGCATCCCCATGCAAATTTTTCTCCCTCGGGATCTGTGTGAGTTTGCATACTTTGAATGAATCAATGAGCTTCTTGGCTATGGCTAGATACTTGGTTATGCTGGTGTCTTTCGTTTGGTAATCGCCTTGCATCTGGCTTACGATCAATTGGGAATCACTGTAAACCTATAGGTTTTCTATTCCCAAGTCTTTTGCCAAGTCGACTCCTACAATTAAGGCTTCACACTCACTTTCGTTGTTGGTGGCTCTAAAGTTGCATCTTACTGCTCTTGATATAACTTCTCCTCTTGGCGAGATAAGCATGAGGCCTACTCCTGCTCCTCGTATGTTGTTGGATCCATCTATATAAAGTGCTCATTCTTCTTCGCTTTTACTTTCCTGCTGGATTCTGACTTCTTATTTTGCCCCTGGTACCATTGGCCAGGAGAATTCTGCTACGAAGTCCGCCAGGACCTGTGATTTGATCGTTGTGGAAGGGCGAAAGATCACATCGTATTCGCCTAATTCCACTGCCCATTTGGCTAATCTTCCAGATACTTATGGCTTTTGGAGTACAGACTTGATGGTGAAGGACGTGATGACTACCACTGGATGAGCCTGGAAGTAAGGACGCAACTTTCTGGCCGAGATGACCAAGGCGAGAGCCAACTTTTTCAAGTGACTATAGTGGGTCTCAGTATCCAAAAGGGACTTCCTTACGTAGTACACCGGACGCTGCTTTCTTCCTTCTTCTCTAACCAAGACGGCACTTACGACATGCTCTGAAACAGCCAGGTACAAGAGCAGTGGTTCTCCATTTTGGGGTTTTGAGAGAAGAGGTGGTGTTGTGAGATACTCCTTGAGCTTGACTAGGGCGTCTTCGGCCTCTTGGTTCCATTCAAATTTCTCAGTGAACTTAAGGGCTTCAAGAATGCATGCGACTTGTCGGATAACCTGGATATGAATCTACTTAGGGCTGCCATTCTTTCGATAAGCTTCTGAACGTCTCGTGGAGTTTTGGGTGAAGGGATTGCTTGAATCACCCTGATTTGCTCCGAATTTTCTTCAATGACTCTGTATGTAACTATGTACCCCAAAAATTTCCCGAAGCTCACTCCGAATGAACACTTAAAGGGGTTGAGCTTCATATTGTACTTCCTCAGGGTAGAGAAGGCTTGTTGCAAGGGGGTTATATGGTCTTCTGTCTCTAAGTACTTGACCAGCATGTCGTCTATATAGACTTCCATGGTCTGGCCGATTTGGTCTGCGAACATCATGTTGACTAGCCTCTGATAAGTAGATTCCACGAGAATTCATGAAGGAAGTCTTTTCTTGGTCGTCTGGATGCATAAGTATTTGATTGTACCCGGAGAAGGCATCCATGAAACTCATTAGTTGGTGTCCAGTTGTGGCGTCCACCAGCTTGTCTATATGGGGCAAAGTGAAAGGATCCTTAGGGCAGGATTTGTTTAGATCCGTGAAATCTATGCAAACCCTCCACTTGCCATTCTTCTTCCGGACCACGACGATGTTTTCTAGCCAATCCAGGTAGTGGACCTCCCTAATGAACTCAGCCGCAAGGAGGTTTTTGACTTCATCATTGATGATTGCGTCTCGTTCCGGTGCGAACTTCCTCCGTTTTTGCTTGACTGTTGGGTACATGGGGTCCACTTGCAGCTTATGTACTATGACTTCTGGGTCTATCCCTGGCATATCCACGTGAGACCATGCAAAGCAATCGGCGTTGGACCTTAGGAAGTCTATCAACATCTGGCGTATGCCTTCTTGCAATCTTACCCCTATTTTAAGATTCTTGCCTAGTTCTCCAGGTATCAAAGGTACGTCGTCCAACTGTTCCACTTCCGGTTCCTCAGTGTGCAATGCGGGAAGTGGTTTCTGTAGTTATTATAAGGGAGCTGTTTTTCCCTTTAAAGTGGTTTGATAGCACGATCGAGCATTCTCCTTGATCTCCTTGATTCCCCATTGAGTTGGGAATTGAAGTACTTAGTGTAGAGTTGACGGCACGACTCTCATCTCATGTATTCAGGGTATGCCTATGATCATACTATAGGTGGAGGGACAATCTATGACGGAAAACTTGGTGGACAAGTTGACTCCTCCAGCGCTTACTGGAAGCGCTATCTCTCCAATGGTTTGCTTGACTTCCCCGTTGAAGCCCACCAGTGGTGTGGTCTTCTTGGTTAAGGCTTCCTGAGTTAGATCCAAGTCTGTATTTGCTCCCAGGAAGAGTGCGTTCGTAGAGCTTCCGTTATCGATGAGTACCCTCTTCACCAAACAATTCGCCACCGATAATGAAACAACCACGACGTCATGAAATGGAGTTAGGACTCTATCTTGTCTTTCAGCCGTGAAGTTTATGACTTATTGACTAAGGTTCTAGCGCTTGGCTTCTGGGGTGCCATGACTGTTTTTTGCAACCCTTGTGCTTTTCTTTGCAGCGGCATGTGTAATGCCACTTATCTCTGATCCTCCGGATATGACATTGATTACCCTATCATGCCTTGGAGAGTCTGGCGCTTGACGACCTGCTGGGGCACCTTCTTCCTGCCTATTTAGCATTTCCTTTGTTTTGTTAGAGAGGAATTCTCGCAGGTGTCCTTTCTTGAGCAGCTCGTCGACTTCTATTCTTAAGGATATACAATCCTCCGTTATGTGACCATGGTCAGTGTGGAAGTTGCACAATTTGTTCGGATTCCGGCGATGATCAGGCGATCTCATCTTCTGGGGCCATTTTACTTGACCTCCCATCTCTTTCAAAACTCCTACCAGTTTTGCGCTAGATATAGACAAGTTGGACATATCTGGCTAGGTGCTTATTGGCGGGAATCTGCTGCCGTTCGGCTTACCCAGAGGCTTGTGTCTTTTGGCTCCCTTCGTTCTGTCTTCTCCGACAAGTCTCTGGTAGGGCTTGTCGTCTCTGGTCGTCCTCTCGGTCCTCATGATCCGAGATTCTTGCCTAGCAAGCAGGTCTTCTTCCCACTTGATCTGCGCCTGGGCGCGGGAGATCACGTCTTCCATCATTTTGCACTGATATTTCGTGAGCTCCTTGTACAGATCGTCATCAGGCAGAAGTCCCCTTTTAAAGGCAGAAATCGCGGTGGCAACGCTGCAGTTTGGGATCGTGACCTTCTAGTTGTTAAAGCGATGAAGGTAGCTCTGGAGTGGCTCTGCCTTACGCTATCTGATCTCATAAAGGTCATTAGATGACTTAGGAGTCACTCTGCTGCTAGCAAATTGCTTTACAAATAATTCAGTCAGATAGGCAAAGGATCCTATGGTTCCAGTTTGGATAGATATGAACCATTGCAAAGCGGCCCCCGTTAGGCTGGAACCAAATCCCTTGCACATGGAAACTTCTCTGTGCTCCTCCTGAATCGCTATAGTGAGCATCTTTTGCTTGTACTATGCGATGTGGTTATTCGGGTCGGAAGTCCCGTCGTACGGCTTGATGAATGAGCAGGTGAACTTCTTCGGCATGTCAATGAGTGCAATCTCATCTGAGAAAGGAGTGTCCGTATAAGAGCTTAGGGCACTTTTCCTCAGAGGAGGAGCAAAGCCTTGAAGTCGTTCGGTTACCGATTGCAATGCCTCGAACTTGCTAGAGAACATTTGTTCCAGTCGTCTACTCTCGTCAGAGAGTGGGACGAGATTTTCGGCCTGCAACTCTTCTACATCCATAGGGTCTTCTTGCCCGTGAACAAGATTTTGATTCTCTTGGGCTCTCGTTGCTGTTGGATTTCCTCTTTCTCCAGAATTATTGGTAGGAGGAGTTTCCAGAGTTGGCACCCAGGGCACGTGGACCCTGAACCTCTGGTTCGTGGCTTGATTAGCCGTCAAGGTTGAGTTTGCTTCTCTGAGGGTCTTGTTCTCCAGCTCTAGTTGCTGCAGGCGTTGTGCGTTCTCCTGGAGTGTCTTGGTATGAGATTCCATCTGTTGTCTTAAAGCCTGTAGCTCCGCAGTCGTGGCATCAATTCCAGTTGGAGTTTGATCCCTTCGAAGTTGCTCCATCTCACCTAGACTTTTTTGCAGGGTTTCTAGCTGAGATCGCATCTCTTCATGGGTAAGCTCTGTCTGTCCAGGTGTGATGTTTGCCGATTCATGATTGTCTCCAGCCATCGTCACATAGCAGTTTTAGAAAGCTTCCCCTCCTTCTAGCGCCAACTGTTATGAGTGATTTTGGTCGTTCTTTGTAAGCACTATGCAAGTTGGAGGTCAATAAATGTTTAGTGTATGTAGATTGAAGGAATTGTTCTAAGCTTTTGAGATCGGCAATGATGAAAAGATAGGTGTTTGTATTGATCTCTTTAGCCTAGGGTTTTCGTGTGTCCACTCTTAACCCTTAAGCTTTATATTTATACAAGGAGTTCATGATTATCCCTCTAAGAATCGGATATGTCATGATTATCTACAGAATATCTATCATTATCTATAGAATATACATCATTATCTACTAAGTTAAATAGTAAAATAAGCGTAAGGTGGTGGTCGGCTGGCTTCCGGCTATGAAATGTCGTCTGGCTTTCTGCTTCTGGGCATTCTCCTGCCTTGAAGTCTTACTTTTGTACTCCATCTAAGCCTGGAAGAATTCTCATGGCCTAAATTACTCCCAACAATCATGTAAGTTTATTTAGATAGATACGATATCTTCTATTTTGAAGGAGATAATTCTCATGGCCTAAATTACTCCCACATCTTTTCATCTCTTTAGCTTAGATCAAAACACAAAACTCATACATTCATTGTCTTCCAGCTTCCATAGTGCTTTTTAAAAACATCCCTAAATCACCCATAACAACTACCACACAAAGACTTGAGTACGAGACTCCCAAAAGAGACAGAGGCCGAGAATCGAACTACGACCGGCTTGATTCCTTCGGAGTACGTAGGCAACCCTTCATGGGGTGCAACTATTTATAAATAAAAAAAGAGAAAGAGAAACTTTTTCTTTTTCACAACTGAACAAGTCAGAACATTTTCCAAAGAACGCTATCACAACTTATCCCAAAGTTATGGTGGCCCAATCTGACACCACATTTAAGCCAATCTATTCCGCAAACCGCATTTCCCATGAATACAGTGGACTGATCACCCACAACTTATTACGGAAAACAATGGAACTGATCTTCGTAATGGCCCAATGAAAACAACACAATAAGCTCGGGCCTCCTTACTACGTTGTGCTGACATTGTCAGCCCGATATTGTCAGCCCAATGTAAAGAGAAATAACACAAAAAGTCGAGTCCACCCCGCTACGTCGTGATGACATCGTCAATCCAATGTAAAGAGGAATAACACAAAAAGTCGAGTATAACCTGTTATGTCATGCTGACATCATCTGCTCGATGTAAAGAGACATAACACTAATAACTCGGGTCCTTCCCGCTATGTCGTGCTGACATCGTCAACTCGATGTAAAGAGATATAACACCAAAATTTGGGTGCACCCCGCTATGTCGTGCTGACATCGTCAACCTGATGTAAAGGGATTTAACACAAAGAAGTTAGGTCTTCCCCGCTATGTCGTGCTGATATCGTCAGCCCGATGTAAAGAGACATAACACAAACAAGCCAGGTCTCCCGAAACAATACAGTCAAGTCGAGTCTAGCCTGCTATATCGTATGATATAATACGAAACAATAAAATCGGAAGACAAAAAGAGAATAGTCATTTAACCTAGAAAGCGCCTCTGAAAGTCTGAGATCGACTACTGCCACGTGGCATGCCAGCACGAGCACAAGCACATGCATATTTGAAGATTTATCTCGGAAATGCGCCAAACAACATTCTGCAGCCCGCCTGCTTCTCACCGGTGTACTCTGGAGCATGCTTATCTTTCAGCCCGCTGCGACAATGGACTGAGGGCGGGACTTATTGTTGGAAGTGAGTTTGACACCCATACAATGCCTAGCCCATTTTAAAGATAAGTCCAAAAGTATAAAAAACCCAAAGCCCATTTCAGATTAATAAGGAGTAAAAAGCCCATCAAGTCAATTGGGTCTCAATCCGAACCCGAGATCCATTCTAAAGAGAGGTGACATCATCACTATACACGTCAGCTCGAAGTACAAAACAAAACACTAGAGTCCAAACCTCTGACACAGACGACGCACGACAATCTGCATTAGCGGCTCTGTGTCAGATTGCGCTTTTTCGGAGCCCGATGTACGACCAAGTTGACCAAGCCATACACAGAAAAGACAGAACAATTAGCTTTGTCAGGCTACTTTTCTACAAAAGTATATGAAGTTATGAGGAGGGTAAACCTCATATCAAAGTGGAAAGTATCAAAATGAGCAGTCTCGTAATTAATGCACCACGCAGCTACAAATTGGATATTTTGGGAAACACCAACTTACGAGACAAACTGAACCTGACGGCGGTAGCACAGACCGAGGTTTCACGTGACTACATTAAGAAAAATGGAAATTAGAGAGAAAACTCCTCTTTATAAAGAAGACTTTGACAATGACCAAGTCATTCTAAACAAGAAAAACTACTAAAAATCTAGAGAGAACTTGCATTCTTCTTTCACTTTGAATTTCTATTTAATTAAACATTTGAAATACTCTTATATTTACATTGATCAAACATACTTCAATATAACGAGATTCTTCGACTTTCATTATGTCACAGTCTCTCATTTTCCTTTTTCTTTCTTTTTTTATTTCAGTCTACACTCTCTGTCTTTTAACTCGAGACCATTTCCACTTTCAACAAACAACAAATATTGACAAAAAAAACAATTTATTGACAAAGAAAAACAAATGAAACATTTACAAAACAATATGTCATGAAAAAAATCTTATTTTGTTTCGACTATTTTACTTTTAAATTTGATTAATTAAGGTGTTTTTAATTTAGACAATTACTTCGCAGCATAAAAAGTGGTAAAGGTGTGGGAGAATCGAGACACAACCAGGCCCCCCCGGGCAATACCGATTGCCACAACTCTCTGCATCCTCTTTTCTTTTTATTATTTTTTTCAAACAAACAAAACAAATACAAAATAAATTAATAAGAAACAAAAATTTAAAAGAAAAATATCTACTCTTTGATCTTTTCTTTTGGATTTTATGTTTATAAAAAATCCATTATAAATATGGAACCCTAACTCTCTTCCCTTTTCCGTTGCTGACTCCCAAAAAAGAAGTCTCCCATCTCCAAGAAAAAATCTCTAAATTTCCCAAGTTTGTTTCTTTATCTCACAATTCATCACTTTTCGAATAAACCCAGAAGAAATAATATACTAAAGAAAAATATTTTATCTGTTTTCTTGGTGGGATCACCCAAAAAGATCTGAAATTTGAGATCTTTAAGCGAAGAACAGAGCAGAGCATCAATGGCGTCGTCAGGCCTGACTCGATCAGGAAGCGCGCCTGAGTTCTACCTTGACGAGAAGTGGAAGCTGTCTAAGAAAGATGGGTTTGCCGGCGGCGCGTCGAGGATCACGCGCTCCTCGTCGACTTCCTCGTGCTCCTTCAACGGTGGCAAGAAGAGGCAGAAACAGGGGAGATGCAATTTTTCGAGGAAGTGCGCGAGATTGGTCAAAGAACAGAGAGCTCGCTTCTACATCATGCGTCGATGTGTGATCATGCTTATTTGCTGGAGAGATAGTTACTCTGATTCTTAAAACCAAACACTGATCTCTCCTCTGTCTCTCTTCTGTTTTCTTCATCTTCCTTTCCTCTGTTCTTGAAACCAAAGCAGATAGATATACCGTGTATATAAAGTATTATGTTTTCTTTTGAATTTTGCTTCTTTAGATCAGTTTACACTTTCTAGTTTTGTGTTTGTGCCCATGGTTCTGTTAAAGGGAAGCTCTGCTCGAAGATCAGTTCCTTTGTAGAGAAGTTTTCAAGAAAAAATGACAAAAAAATACTAACGAGAACACTGTAAAATAAGTTGATATAGAATATTGGATTAGATTCGTCTTTCGACTTCTTGTGACGATTGGTTTTTGTTTGTTGCTCTCTGATTTTTTTCTGCATTAATGATATATTATGATTTACTGTGATGCTGACGACGATGAATGTGGCGTTTCTCTCTTTCTCTAGATGCTAGTGGTAGAGGAAGAGAGAGAAAAAGATTCCACTTCTGTTAGGATTAAGCTAATGTGTGGATCTTGTGTGCTTGGTATTCTCTCTTTTTCTCAGTATATAATTATAAACACCTTATTTATAAATTGTGATTTTTTTGTTACTCTTCTTTTGTAAATTAGTATGATTTAACCTTCTAGTCAAGCTTTCTTGTTTTATTTATTACTAAAAGAGACTCCATGCTATATACGGATAAAATTTTATCCGAAGAAGATTTGTTTTTACAAAATAACATATCAACTACCAGTTGGGGTGGCTCTGGTGGTAAATGGGTTATCAAAGATAACTCGCCATCCGGGTTCAAATCCCACCGGTGGGAGGAGTGGTTTACGCCCCACACGGGTATTACCAAAGGCTGGCTCCGGGTCTAGGGAGATTAGGGCATGTCCGAACTTCCTGGTTAACAAAAATAAAAAAAAATAACATATCATCTTTCTGAATGCCATATTTTCTAAAACACTATAATTCTTCATATCAAAATTATAAAATTAATTCGTAGTACATTATTTTAATTTATTCAATATTTTAAAATCAAATAATTTATAAAATTATATCATTTCTTTTTAGATATCATGTCATATTTTGTGTATAATATTCCATATTTTTAATTTTTTAAATTATCTGATTGTATAAGACTTTTGTAACATCTCCGAACTCGATTCGCTAAACAGAATTTCGCAAACTCTAAAGGATCCCGCGTTTCGACTCTATTTAAAATCGTCACTACCTCGAAAAACGTGTCACGATAATTCCCAAAGTGAATCTTTGTCGAAATCTCGCGAGAAACCCGAGAACCCTAGTTGTCCTCTCTCTTCCACGGGATCTTAGCCCTCGCCGACGCACCTTCACCTGCGAGCCACAAACGTCGCCGCTTCTCATCGTCCCTCCCCGATCGTGCGCCGCCGACCCATCTCGAGGAGCTTCGCTGCTTTCCGTCGCCGATCTCCGAGCCCTCAACGCCGTCTCTCCCTTCCCGAGCCGATCAAGCCTTTACGGCGACATTCGAGCCTCTCTCGTTGCCACCCGAGTCCACATCGGCGATTCTCAAGCCTGATTGTTCTCCGTCGCCATCTCTGAAGCCGATCGCGCCACCGCCGTCGTTTCTGAGCAAACCCGAGCGTCGATACCCTTCTCTGATCCTCTTTCATCGCCGTTTTGATCAATCTGAGCGCCGCAACTTCTTCACGAACCCTTTCGAGAGCCATAACCGTCGATCGAGCCCCCACGTCGTCGCTCAAGCCGTGTCTTCACCCCGAGCCATCGTGCCCGAGAGTATGGGTCCGCGACGTTTCCATCGATTGTGAGGTAGTTTCTTCGAATCCGGATCCGTTTCTGTGTTTTCGGAAGTTTTCCGTTGGTTTCGTGTTTCGGGTTTTTGTAGTTTCAATTTTTGGCAAGTCCCAAATTTAGAAAGTTTTTATTTTTGGAAAATTTTCTTTTTAGAAAAGTTGCTATTTTGGGAAGGTTTCCTAATTTAGTAATTTCTTTTTTTGGAAGTTTCTATTTATGGCAAGTTTCCATAAATGAAAAGTTTCCTTTTAGGGTATGTCCCGATTTAAGGACTAACTAAAGTTCTTTTTTGTTTCATGTCAAGAAGAGAAGTAGTCGTTCATCCGCAACCGAGATCATATGCATCTTCAGACTAAAGTGAGGAGTTAAACTCGTAACTATCCCCCTATAGAACTGGTTCAGGATGTTTTCTCTGTTAGTATAGGTTTAACGCGTCTAGTTTGATAGTCCTGGTTGAGTGTCGAGTCAGTCCTGAATGTTGAATGAACATGTGTAGGTCTAGGATAATGCCTTAATGAATAGGAGGTTTTGTATGAGACTGATGATTGTGAGAAGGAGATTTGTTTCAGCCTCTGGAGATGGAAAGAAATCCCTGGGGCCATACATATCGGTTAAGTGGGAGTGAAGGAAGCCCGGTTCCTGTAGTGGTGCGCCAGATTACGGAGTAGGGTGCTAGAGATTTTGTTTAGGGTATTTTTGTATGTCATGATTGCTTGCGGTGCAATAGGCGCATGTTTGGTGTTAAATGTATGTTGGCTTCGAAAGTATTCTAAGTCTTTTCTGTGGTGTTGCGTGTTTAGCAACCCACCCCATCGCTGAGTGATTCTCCTGTCACTCACCCCTCTTCCTCTGTCCCTCCCCTTTCTGTTTTGCAGGTAATATGACGAGTAGCCTGAAGACGATGGTAGGACCGGTGTTCGTTTTCTTTGGGTGGCGGGTTATTCCGAAATAAGATTTTTCGTTGCGTTCTAGACTTGGTTTAATTATTTGAGGTTGTTGAACTGTTGGATTGGATCATGATTTTGTTATTGACTTGCTGGTTTAATTTAGTTAATGTTAATCGATTTTGAGGATTGAATCTCGTCGGTTTTGAAGACTAAGTCCCGTTCGGATTAAATCTCATTGGTTTTGAAGACTAAGTCTTGTTCGATTTTGATGATTAAGTTTCCGTAGATGCTCTGTGGTGGTGGTGTACGGTGTAGTTTTGTGGATAACATGCGCGGGGGACCCTGACGAGGGAAAATCTGGGTGCTGGTGGTTTGGGAGGTTAGCACAAGTGGGGACCCTGAAAAGGGAGAACCGGGTATTACAAAGTGGTATCAGAACCTAGGTTTTCCCAAACCGGTTCTGACTCGGGAGGCAGTAGAATAGGAATCGGATTTTTGATCGATTTTCAATGGTCTTCAAAATGTTTTTGGGGAAGGGAAATTTTTGAAAAAGAAAAGAGAACACCAGTCCAGCCGAAGTTGACCTTACTCGTTATAGCTAAGTCTTCTTCTTCTTCTTCTTTTCGTTATAGCTAACCCTTCTCTTGTCCATTAGTGAAAGTTTCACGTTGTTGTGAATCGAGTCAATCAAAATAGAGAGTCAAGTCCGTAGAATGAGTAGGATTGCCCTCTTGTAGGAACGATAATGGTGGGAGGAGGAGCCGCCTATACCATGTTTGATTCTGGAGCTATGAACAACTTCTGAGACCGCATATGGTCAAAAGGTGAGATTTCCATGGCAAGTTCGTCACGAAGAACTGGAGAATCAAAACGGTAGGCAAGGAGAAGATGGGTGCCACCGGAATCCATTGTCAGAGTTCCAATCGTCATCGGAGGAAAGGGGTTTGCGAGTAACCTAACGAAGATGGAGATGGACTGATATGACGTAATCCTGGGAATGGATTGGCTTGACCTCCATGGAGTAAATCTGGGCTGCCGCCAGGCAAAGGTGAAGATTCGCAGAGACAAAGGAGAGACCATCTTCAAAGGAGTCAAGACGAATTCCAAAGTTCTGATTATTTCCATGTTGCGCGCAGATGAGCTCATAAAGAAAAGAAATGAGGCTTTCATAGCAACAATCTCTGTCACCAAGGAAAGTGAATTAGTTGAGAACAAAGATATCCCGATAGTTTCTTTCTATGAAGACGTATTCGAGCCGCTGAAGGGACCACCGCCAGAAACAGGGGATGCCTTCACCATCGAGCTAGAGCCAGGGATGACCCTTGTGTCTCGAGCACTGTATCGTGTGGCACCAGTCGAAATGGTCGAACTGAAGAAGCAGTTAGAAGATCTGATCGAGAAGGGATTCATCCGTCTTAGCAGTTCACCGTGGGGAGCACCAATTTTTTTGTGAAGATGAAAGATGGCACCTTCCAGTTATTTATTGACTACAACAGTTTGAATAAGGTCATCGTCAAGAATAAGTACCCGCTACCGAGAATATACGAGTTGTTGGACCAACTTCAAGGAGCCTCTTAGTTCTCCAAGATCGATATGGCGTCAAGTTACCACCATATTCGAATCGTGGAGGAAGATGTGCGAAAGATGGCCTTTCGTACCCGGTATGGGCACTTTGAATTTGTAGTCATGCCGTTTGGATTGACGAATGCACCAGCCGCCTTCATGAATTGATGAATGACGTTTTCAAGAAGCACCTAGATCAATGCGTAATTGTCTTCATCGATGACATCCTGGTGTATTGAAAGACTCGGGAAGAGCATGCCTGACACTTAAGGATAGTGCTAGAAATGCTAAGGGAGCAAAAGTTATACGCCAAGCTCAGCAAGTGTAGATTCTGGCAAAAGAAAATAGGATTCCTAGGGCACATAGTCTCAGGATCCAGAGTAGCAGTAGATCCTGAAAAGATCACAGCTATCACGAGTTGGCCGACGCCTACCAGTGCCACTGAGGTTCGCAATTTCTTGGGGTTGGTATGCTACTATCGCAAGTTTGTCCAAAGATCCGCCAGTTTGGCTAAGCCTATGATTCGCCTTATCGGAAAGGGAGTTAAGTTTGAATGGACAGAAAACTGTTCCACGAGCTTCAAGGAGTTAAAGGACTGCCTGGCTCAAACGCCAGTGCTAGCACTACCAAAGGTGAGAAATCCGTATCAGGTTTACATAGATGCCTCAAGAGTAGGTTTGATATGTGTTCTCATGTAGTCCAAAAATATGATCGCCTACGCTTCATGCCAGTTGAGACCCTTCAAGATGAATTACCCGACTTATAACTTAAAATTGGCTGCAGTAGTCTTTACCCTCAAAATCTGGAGAGCGTATATGTATGGAGAGAAGGTTCATATTTTTACTGATCACAAGAGTTTGAAGTATATCTTCACCCAGCCATACCTAAATTTGAGACAGCGTAGATGGGTTGAACTTCTGGCAGATTACGATTTGGAGATTGCTTATCATCATGGTAAAGCAAACCAGGTGGCTGATGCATTAAGCCGCTGAAGAGTAGATGTGGCAGGGTCAAAAAAGACTCAGGAATTAGTGGAAATGGTAGCAAGTCTCAGGTTGTGTGCAACTATGGTACAAAATGGAATGACCGGATTAGAAGCAGTGGACCAAGGTGATCTACTATGGAGGATCCGTCAGGCTCAAGATAAGGATGAATCAGTTAAGGACATGGTTCAAAAGGAAGTCGTAGGGTACCACTTGGCGACCAATGGAACGGTTATATTCAGCGATAGAGTTTGCGTACTGAACGATCCGATGTTAAGGAAGGAAATACTGCAACAAGCTTATTGCTCGAAGTTTTCGGTTCACCTAGGGAATGGTAAGATGTACATGGTTATAAAATGGTTCTATTACTCGAACGGAATGAAGAGGGATTTCATTATCTGGTTTTTGCAGTGTCATACCTACCAGTTAGTGAAAGTAGAACATCGAGTACCTAATGGGTTACTTCAGGACTTGTCGTTACCAGAATGGAAATGGGACATGGTGACCATGTATTTTATCACAGGGCTACCAGTTGCCATAGGAGGTATGAATGTTATTTGGATAATATTTGATCGACTTACGAAGAGCGCTCACTTTCTGCTAATAAAGAAAATAGAAGGTGTCGCCGGTTAGCTCAGAAGTACATTGATGAGATAGTCAGACTACATGGGTTCTAGTCAGCATTGTGTCCGATCGAGATATCCAGATCACTTCAATGTTTTGGCAAGCATTTCAGAAGGCTATGGAGACAAGGGTAAACCTCGGTACCGCCTACCACCTGCAGACAGATGGACAGTTGAAAAGGGCAATCCAGACTCTGGAGGACATGTTGAGAGCTTGTGTGCTTAAATGGGGAGGAAGTTTATTTAAGCACTTGCCGTTAGTTGAGTTCGCCTATAACAACAATTATCATGCTAGCATAGGGATGCCACCCTATGAAACCATATATGGAATACCATGCAGGATGCCTCTGTGTTGGTTCGAAGTGGGGGAGACCCGGGATTTAGCGCCATAAATCATTCTGAAACCGAGCAGCAAGTAGAAATGCTCAAACAACAGCTAAAGGAAGCCCGTGATCGTCAAAAGAGCTATGCCGACAATCACATAAGGGATCTGGAATTCGAAGTAGGGGATTTAGTATTTTTGAAAATGAGAAACTTCCAAGGAGGGAAGCAAGGAAAAGGCCAGAAAAAGCTAAGGCCAATATTTATGGGGTCGTACCCCATTGTCGAGAGAATAGGCGTAGTTGCCTACAAACTAGCTCTACCGCAGGAGTTGGCATATTTTCACGACGTCTTCCATGTATCAGTCTTGAGAAACGTCATCCAAGAACCCGAGCTCGTTCTGTCTACCTTGCCGTCAAACCTACAGAAGAACTTCTTAGTGTAGAGTCATCCCGGCATAGATACTGGCAAGAGAGATAAAGGAAAGCTAGGGAAAGAAAGTGGCTATTGTTAAAGTCAGCTGGAAGGAAGGTAGTATTCGGGAAGAGACCTAGGAGGTCGAAAGCGAGATGCAGAGAGATTATACAGAACTGTTCGGAGAATCTTGAAGGAAACATAAGAACATTCAGGATTCGAGGATAAATCCCATCGAAGTGGGGGGGAGAATTGTAACATCCCCGAACCTA
Source organism: Anastatica hierochuntica (assembly GCA_900406275.1). Taxonomy (NCBI): domain Eukaryota; kingdom Viridiplantae; phylum Streptophyta; class Magnoliopsida; order Brassicales; family Brassicaceae; genus Anastatica; species Anastatica hierochuntica. Next base: position 21,633 of record OVAN01003046.1, read on the forward strand.
GTTCGCTAAACCAAATCCTGCAAACCCTAAAGGATCTCATGTCTCGACTCTATTTAAAGCCGTCATTACCTCGAGAAACGTGTCTAGATAATTCCCGAAGCGAATCTCTGTCGAAATCCCGCGAGAAACCCAAGAACCCTAGCTGTCCTCTCTCTTCTTCGGGATCCGAGCCCCCGCCGTCGCACCTGCACCCGCGAGCTCCAAACATCGCCGCTTCTCATCGTCCCTCCCCGATAGTGCGCACCCGACCCATCTCAAGGAGTTCCACTGCTTTCTGCCGCCGATCTCTGAACCCTGAGCACCGTCTCTCCCTTCCCGAGTCGATCAAGCCTTTTCGGCGATATCTGAGCCTCTCTCGTTGCCACCCAGCCCACATCAACGATTCTCAAGCCCGAATGTGTCTCTGCCGCCATCTCCGAAGTCGATCGCGTTATCATCATTGTTCCTAAGCAAACCCGACACCGATACCCTTCTCCGAGCCTCGATCACCGCCGCTTTCATTGATCTGAGCGCTGCACCGTCTTCCCGAGCCCTTCCGAGAACCACAACCGCCGATCGAGCCCCCTCGTCGTCGCTCAGGCCATGTCTTCACCCCAAGCCGTCGTGCCTGAGAATCTGAGGCATTCCAACGACATTTCCGTTGATTGTGAGGTAGTTTCCTCGATTCCGGATTCGCTTCCGTGTTTCCAGAAGTTTTCTATTGGTTTCGTGTTTCCGATTTTTTGTAGTTTCCATTTTTGGCAAGTCCCAAATTTAGAAATTTTATATTTTTGGAAAGTTTTCTTTTTGGAAAATTGTTATTTTGGAATGGTTTACTAATTTAGTAATTTCATTTTTTGGAAGTTTTCATTTATGACAGGTTTTCATAAATGGAAAGTTTCCTTTTAGGCAGGTCCCAATTTAAGGACTAACTTGGGTTCCTTTTGGGTTCAGGTCAAGAAGAGAAGTAGACGTTTATCCGCAACCGAGATCATCTGCATCTTCAAGCTAAGGTGAGGAACTAAATCCGTAACTATCCCCCCGTAGAACTGGTTTAAGATGTTTTCTATGTTAGTATAATTTTAACACGTCTTGTTTGATAGTCATGTTTGAGTGTCGAGTCAGTCCTGAATGTTGAACGATCATGTGTAGGTCTAGGATAATGCCTTAGTGAATAGGATGTTTTGTATGAGATTAATGATTGTGAGAATGAAATTTGTTTCCGCCTCAAGAGATGGAAAGAAATCCTCAGGGCCATACATACCGATTAAGTGGGAGTGAAGGAAGCCTGATTCTTGTAGTGGTGCGCCAGGTTATGAGTAGGGTGCCAGAGGTTTTGTTTAGGGCATCTTTGTACATCATGATTGCTTTCGGTGCAATAGGCGCCTGTTGGTGTTAAATGTATGATGGCTTAGAAAATATTCTAAGTCTTTTCTGCGGTGTTGCGTGTTTAGCAACCCACCCCCTCTTTGAGTGGTTCTCTTGTCACTCACCCCTCTCACCTAGTTTCTCCACCTTTCTGTTTTGCTGGTGAATATGAAGAGTAGTCAGAAGACGATTGTGGGACCGGTGTTCGTTTTCTTTGGGTGACGAGTTATTCCGAAATAAGATTTTCCATTGCGTTTTAGACTTAGTTTACTTATTTGAGGTTGTTGAACTGTTGGATTGGATCATGATTTTGTTATTGACTTGCTGAGTTAATTTAGTTAATGTTAATTGGTTTTGTGGATTGAATCTTGTCGGTTTTGAGGATTAAGTCTCGTTCGGTTTTGAAGATTTATTCCCCTAGATGCTCTGTGGTGGTGTTGTGCGGTGTAGTTCTGCAGATAGCATGCGCGAGGGATCTTGACGAGAAAAAATCCGGGTGCGGGTGGTTTGGCAGGTTAACACGCGTGGGGACCCTAACGAGGGAGAACTGAGTGTTACAATTTTGATCTTCAATATATAAATATTATAATACATACATATGGTTACAATAAATTCTTTTATGGATTAATGAAAATAAATTGCAGTTTATGGATTAAAATAGATTCTTGTCACCTTAGATACACTACTTACGGGTATGTTATCTGAAATTTATTATCAAAGAAAAATTAGCATATTTGTAAATAATTTTGAATAATTTAGTAATGCTCTCTCGGTCCTATTATATAATTTTTCTAGTTAAAATTGTGAAATTTAAGAATTCTTTGATTTTATATTAAAAACTTTTATTTATATCTAAACAAAAATTGTAAAAAATTATTATTTTAAAATAATATATATAATTTTAATAATATCTAAACTATTAATCAATACAAAACTAATCAAATTTAACGAAACTGTCATGTCATAATTTTGATGTTGAAACTCATTCTGGTAAGGACATGTATCAAGTAACTTCCTAATTAATGTATACGAGATTATTATTTTTTGATATCGAAGACACCATTTTTTAGTTAAACGGACGAAAAAGAGATTTGCATTGGGACAAAATCAAACAGGTCCTACATAATTAACGTGAGAGAAGAGAGATTCTCGTGTTTATGTCTTTTCTGCTAGGGCATCGACACATATTTATCACGAAGAGAAAAAATAGTCTAATTTCGAACTAAAATCCGGTCAATCCAAAGGATTTTTTGCTATCTTGATAAGTGATGAACAATTTATCTCTATTCAGATTAAAAGGTAATATTTCCCCAAAAGACATGATTTATTTCAAAAAGAAAACTGTTAAACTCGACATGAAGAGATGAGAAGTTTTCTTGTTTATATACTTAATGATAAATATACAATGAAACTTGTTAAATTGTTATTTTAGTGAGACTATGTCGTAGCTAGATTTGTTCAAATAATGTCAAGTGATTTAGTTGATTGCGAGGTTTTAAAATTATTCGCTGAGAAAATAGTTGATATTTCAATTTAATATTTATAACTTTTTAAATTTCAATACAAGTACTGTTTTTGAGTTCTGATTTAAAATTTTCAAATTATCTGAAATTTTTAACTATTAATCTCATGCAATATATTTTTCACTAGTAAAATTATTTTCAGTTAATGTTATTTTTATGTAAATGAAATAAATTGAACAGTTTTAAAGTAAAACATAATGAGTATAGATGTTTTAGAAAAAAACTGTTTACAAAGATATAGTTTTTAAGCTTTATGCGTGTTTTATTAGTTAATGATGATATATTGTTAAATTAAAAATTTTCCCTTTTTAGTTTTTACCATTCATCACACGATCAAACTTTAAAACTTATCTTATATTTTTTCTTTTTCACAAAAAAGTTTCATTCGAATATATTTTCACATAAATTAAAAAATCTATCAAAAAAAAGATTTTTGGCCTTCACTAATGCATTTAAAAAAGTTCTCTTTCTAATTATTACATTAATCTTGTACCGTAAAAAACTGTTTAGAAATTTGCATTAAAAATGCAAAAATGTCGTTTTTTATGAAATAAAAATATTTTAAAATCATATTTTTTTGTGAGACGGAGTAATTAGTAGCTTTCTCAGTCTCAATTTTATTTTTGAACAGTTTTTGGTGAACTAATTGGAGAGAAATCTGAATTAATTAAATAATTAAAAAATCGCATGGAAAACTAACAGCTGGGTTTCTTGTAGTTTCTTACCATGGGCATCTCTGCATTGCAGAGAAATGTCATATGCATCTGACTCCTTTAGTTACTATTTTATACACGCTATTTGTATACTTTTATAACCTGTATGGCTTAAATAGTTGATATGTATTGTATCTATTTGTTGACCAAAAGAAAATGACACATGAAATTGACTGTATTTTAAGAAATTCTTTAATACCAACGCTTGTACTTATTTAGGATAAATTATTTAATACTGACGCTTGTGTTTATTTAGCGGTAATTAACTGGGACGTTAACTAAAAATGATTTGTTATCAATTACCAAATCAGTACACGATGTAAAAGTCTGTCCAGTTACCACTTTAAGCTATTGGACTTTATGATAAATCTGTATCATGCTAAACAACGATAGATCACTTTAATTGTCACCTAGAGTGAAATTTTAATGGGTGCAAAAATTATATAAAATACGTAATATATAATTTTTAAAAAAAATTATGGGTGTAGAAACTAACATTTAACCAAATTGTAATAGCAATATTAAAAACTTTTAAAATCCATCAGGTGCACATGCACCCCTACTTTTATATATTGTTGTGACCCTATTGAGGTATTTCTAGAAACATGGAGTAAATTTACAAGGAATAGACGTCGGACGGGTTTGGATAGGGGGTTTCGGGTATTTCAGTTCTAAATTTTAAGGTTAATCTAGATATTTTTTTCAGTTCGTTTAAGATATTTATATGCAGAATCGAAAATATAAAAAGTAATCGGACGATTTCTGGTCGGATATTTCAAACACTTGAAGTAATTCGAATATTGAAATTACTCAAAATATACAAGTTTTTTTCAAAAATACATTAAAATTTACATTAAAAATACCTAAAAATATCTTTAATAAATCTAAACATCCTAAAATTTTAAAATATTCAAATATACTTTGAAAATATCTTGAAATACATTAAATACCTAGTTTAATGAAACTTATAATTATAATTTGGCTATATGGATATTGGGTATCTCGGGTATCCATTCGGATATCGAGTATTAGTATCCATTCTCGTTTCTGTCCGGTTTGTGTAATATCCAATCGGGTAGACGCTTGAGACTCATTCGGGTAATACTAGATTGGTTTGGTTCGGATAATATTCGATTTGGGTCTACTTTTCAGTTTGGGTTCGGTTTGGATCTTCGTATAACATCCCCGACCAACACTCTCGGGGCGGATCCTCTTTGTCTGGCGGATCCTAATTGAGGCTTTTAAAGTCAAAATTTATTGCCCATGCGATCATCACACAATATATTTCGTGTTTTTTCTTTACTAGCTCAATTTTGGAAATCACTTCCTAGAAGGTCTCCCATCTTAGTATTGCTCCAACAAAAGTACACTTAACAGTAGAGTTCTATCATGACCAATGACAAAAAAGATAAGTGCACTTTGGTGCATATATAGCCAAATTAATCCTTATAAGCTTTCCTCACATACCATTTTGTCTATATAAACTGGGGTCTCACATCCATCCTCACTTACAGAGCGCAATGCCCTCGTTGCGCATCAGGATCGTCGCCTCAGATGGTCTATCTAACCACTAACCCGCTGCCTTGCTTATCACTCGAAAATGATGAGTTTTAGTGGGAGGTTGATGGCGATAAACTGTCCACATACTTTGCATCAAAGACCTGGGAATGTCTCCGACCTCGCTGTTCAAAAAAGAACGACACAGAGCCATCTGGTTCAAGGGAACCACACAAAGGAACTCCTTTACGATGTGGACTAGCCAACTAGACAGACTTCCGACGAGGTCTCGACTTATCTCTTGGGGGATTAATATAAACCCCCTCTATTGTATCTGCTCTACTTACAGTGAAGTAAGAGATTATCTATTTTTTAGATGCGAGTACAATGAGGCCAGGGGTAGATCCATAAACAATTTTGACCCGGGGCACAATAATATAAAATAATTTTATTAAAAATTAATATAAAAAGTCTTATATAAAATTCTATAAATTTATTCTGCGTTCTCCCATATTATAGAACCTTTTTTTATCACTGCATCATTAGTCACCTTATCAAATAATTCCTTCTCAACAAAACATACTAAATAATCATTTAGAAATTGATCACTCATCCGATTACGCAGGATAGTCTTCACTATACTCATCGCATAAAAATATCTTTCCACTGATGTGGTGGCTATTAGTAAAGTCAGAACTAACTTCAAGAGTTGATAAACCTGAGGATATGAAAGATATTTTCTTGTCTCCTTCATTACGCGTGCAAGATCTCTCAGGCTATTCAAATTAGCAAATCTTTCATCTTCATGGATGTTATCGATGTAAATACCAAGTTGATGCTCAAGAGATATTGGCTCGACAGAACTAAAATCATCTGGATAAAACTCAGATAACCTCATAACTTTCAACTGATCAAACTGATACAATGAATCAATGGGGATCAAAGATGCAATACAACCAAGTAATTCAATATTTATCTCATCAAAACATCATCAGACTCTCGAATTTGCATATTTAGCACCACATAAAAACATTCCACCCGATAATGATGCAAGTTGGTTATGTTTGTTTTTCTTCTTGGCTTCTTTGGATCCAAAAATTCATTTTCCATATTGACCAATTCAGTATTGTGATTCTCACAAAAGGAAGAAACTTTACTGAAAAGAGAATCCATCTATTGTCTCTGACCTTGCACAATTGTTGTTTGGTGGATTTCACTAGTGATACAACATTTAAAATGTCTTCATCTTTTCTTTGTAATGCCATTGATTAATTATTTGTGAGTCCAAGAAGAAGCAACATCAACTGTAAGTAGAACATGAAGTCAAAAGTGTGAAAGTATTTAAGAAGGCCATTAGCTTGACGCCTTTTGGTGTTGTCAGTCCTTTCACTTTCAATATACTTAAGCAGATCAATGATAGTGAGAAACAGATAACTAACTGTAATAAAGTTTTGTAGTGAGAACCTCAACGAGTATTACTAGGCTTCTGAAGTGAAATCTCTTGATTCAATCATTTCCCTGTCTTAATCTCGCCTTGACTGATTTCTGCCTCAACTCTTGTACGATGGTCTTCTCGTATCTTATTTTTTTCTCTTACAAGAAGCTCAAACCACATTTAGCAAGGTATAAATCATATTAAAAAAAAGTCTCTGACTTCAAAAAATATTTAGCAATTGCCACAACAACCAACTGAAGATGATAAGTAAAACAGTGAATATAATATGTAGAACTATTCTCTCTCAAAATCAGAGCTCTCAACCCATTAAATTCTCCTTTCATGTTACTTGCTCCATCATAGTCTTGCCTTTTAACATTTTCATACTCAATCCATGCTTATCAAACAAAGAATCAATCGAAGATTTCAGAAATGAAGAAGATGTTTCCGCAACATGAGTCAGACCAATAAATCTTTCTTTAACTGTCCCATTTTTGTCAACAAAGCGAAAAACCACAACCATTTGCTCTTTATCAGGAACATATGCAAATTCATCTACCAACAAGCAAAACATATCATGATCAATTTCTTGAATAGTAGATTCAATAACTTCATCCGCAAAGCAATGAACTATATCTTTCTGGATTTTAGTAGACACCATTTGATTATTTTTTTGGAGCATTCTCCAACACAACCTTATTCACAAGCTCATTTTGCTTTGCAGTATATTTCACAAGCTCTAAAAATTACCTTTATTAGTTGACTCCTCCAATTCATCATGACCTTTGAAAGGTAATCCTTGTTGTAATAAAAATCTACAAGAATCAATTGAAGCATTCAATATGATCTTGTATTTATTTTTAATTTATCGCATCATCCTGTTTATAGAAAGCATAAACAATTGATTGACCTTGCCTCATCATATTATTAGCCATCTTCAAGGCATTATTTTGAAAATTATTCACCAATCCCACATGATCAGCTCATCTCTTCGGATTTTTCCAAGTGTCAAAACCTTTTGTCACAAACTCATCACTTCCACCTTTATTTTCAGTGTAGTCTCTGAATAAGTAGCAAAGCAAACAAAAATTTTCTCTTTCTTCATGCTATATTGCAACCAATCGCCATAGAGATCAAACCAAGATGGATTGAATCTTCTAAATTTATTTCCACACGCAGTTTTAGGAAATTTATGACCACGAGGCTGACAAGGACCTCTAATCAAATGTTTGTGTCTTACCTCGTCTCTTTCATTAGGATGATAATTCAATATTCTTTTCCTATCTCCCAAATCTGATGGTAAATTTTCCAGATCACTAGTTGACATTGATTCAGATTTTCTTTTAAAATACTTTTCCATTGAGTATCTGAAAGTTTCAGAATAAAGTTTTTGTTCATCATACATAAATTAACTAAATAAAATTTCTAATTTTCTGAAATTAGAAACAATATGCGTTGCTTAAAGAAAAATAAAATATAAATGGCGTGTTAATAACTCTTTGTATTATCGACGATTTGAGAAAAAAATACAAAGTGATTTACAAAAAAAAGAATCGAAAAAAATCAAAGAGGAAGAAGACGAACTTTTGTTCGAAGGATTTGAATGATCGACTTCTGCAAAAACTAAAACACAACAATTAACATAATACTTTAATAATATGGTTTCATACATTTGGGCTTTAATACTATGTTACAATTTATTATAAGGACTTTAGTTTTTAGAAAAGCGGAGCCCATATTTTATCAAGGGGTGTTTCATATTTTAATATATATGACCTAATTCTTTTTTTAAAAATCGGTATGTGGCACGTGCCACACCTGATTGTGTTGTGGGTCCTCCCTAAGTGAGGCTATCTGGAATGCAATATTGCAGAGGCTACAACATCACCAATGCTTGTTCTTCGCTTGGCATTCATTGATTGAATGGACATTATGTTCTTCTTCAACAACCCCTTCTATACTTTGTATGGTTGTTGTGCGAGCTGCAGTGCATCACATTTGGAGGGAGAGAAACCTGAGACTTCACACTCGGGAAGCGAAGCCACACATGGCAGTGTTCCTCATCAATGACCAAGAGGTCAAAACCTCATCTCAGCGAGACGCCACTGGCAGAAATTTAGCAAGCTGATGGCACATTGGTTGTATCGATCCTTTCTTTGAGAAAAAATAAACCATAAGTCATTCATTGTCTTCTTGTTTTTTATTTTTTTTGGCAAGAACACAAATTCTGTAAGTGAACTCTGGTAGACCTCAATTGCATTTTAATGATATTTACTTCCTATTAAAAAAATAACATTTGATTTTATAGATTCGGTTGAGTAAACTAACAGAAAGGAAAACTAAAATGTAGAGAAAAACTACATTGATGAAAATTGAAAAATAAAAGTACAGTGTAAAGAAATATACAAGAAGTAAGAAATAAATTTATTATTAAAATTAAATAGATGAATTTGTTAAACATCACATATTTGTTTACGATATATTTTTTTTTTTTTGGTTTTTCATGTCAAGATTTATAATAAAAAGTTACAAT
>OVAN01003047.1:0-30677 GCA_900406275.1 Anastatica hierochuntica
TATTTTCGGGTATTTTGGTTTCGGATCGGGATATTTTAAATAGACCTGAAACGGATCCGAAACTTCAAAAGTCGTAAATAAATATGTAACGATTCCAAAAACCGAAATACCAAAAAAAACGGATCTGAAACGGATCCAAANAAAAAAAACGGATCTGAAACGGATCCAAAACGGATCAGAAAATGAAATTGTTCTGGCCAAAAAAAATAATAATAAAAAAGGGCTAAGGATTCGATCCTTAAAACCCTTAATTAAGAATCGATCCTTAGCATAATCGATATATATAATATTTTTTTATTAAGTTTCGCATATGATTTCACGCTAAAAATCGAATCATATGATACGATGGAGATGCTCTAATAAACTAATAATAATGGGCTTACTTTTCTCATTCACCAAAATTTTCTAAAAAAGCTTGCTAAAAATCAAATTCTTTATAATCTTCACTGAATACACCCCTTAATTCTAGTGAGTCCCTTTTGTGTATTTCATGATTTTGAAAGAAACAATAGTGTTGTTTTTTTTTCCGATGTCTTATCGCTCGATCCGCTATAACTAATTTTTGACACCATAAATTTTTTATTACAACTCTAACGAAATATTGTAGGCCATATACACACATACTTGGCATCGCAGGAGACAAACCATTTACATTCGTACGCACAGAGCATACACTACAGCCTCCTCATCATGTCATGTCACCGACACACTCAGTTTCTTACTTCTCTTATCAATTTGGTCCGTAACATACGCTTATTAATCACGTGCTCCACGTGAGAAAAGAAAGCAAGAGGCCTGGACCTTTAAGGATCGAGACCTGTCCTCGAGTCTTGAGCCATCGAAATCGACAGTATATTCGTGAAGAAGGTTCTTCTTCGGTTCTTATCCGCACGCGCTTCCATGCTCTCAATAATTTAGCACACAGTCTACACGTTACTTCAAAAGCCGCGTCTCGTTGAACAAAATACTCTGGTCGCATCTTATTCATAAACAATTTTACTACACACACTCACGCGTCTACACGTTCTTTTTAATGCACCTAGATAAGTAGATATACTTTATATCAAATATTAAGTTAGAAAGACTACTGAGTGAGTTTAGTTAATAAAAAAAGAGAAAAACTAAAACATAGGTAACTATTAATAATTGAAAATTTAACAGAGGGATAATTAGGCAAGGTGTGCCGTGTGCACAACTGATACATCATTACAGTTTCTGAACATTTGTTAGGTGGCTATGCTTATCCAGTGGCTATGATACATCATTGGAACTGGATTAAAAAACCTGCAAGATCTCAGATTGTTATGCTCATTTAAATGTTTTTACAATAGTACTTTATGAAAACTGCAGTTCTTTTAATTCGGAATATTGCAATATCTTTTTATAAACACTTGTAACTAATCTTTTGAGATCAAAGTTTATTTTTGACATGCATCATGCAGAGGATAAAAATTTTTATATTATTACATAAAATAAGAAAAATATGGTTCGTAAATAATAAAAGATAGTTCTAATGTTTGTAAATAATAGAATATGTAATGTGTAAATTCATAATTAATATAGAAGATAGTTCTAAAGTTTTTTTTTGTTCACGAGTTGAATCTACATTGTCCGTTCATAGCCAAATAACCCTACAAGCAAGTTAACAGAACTTCATGGAATCGAACTCCGATGAGGATAGCCGCAAAGGTGGATCTTTAACCACTTGACTAAAGGCATATCCGCAAAGTTGATAAGGGAGTCACATGCATCCTAACCTCAAAGACCAACAAGTGGTCAATCCTAATACAAAAGAGTGGTATTTACGATACTACACGAGATTACAGATCTAGAGGATATTGAGCATATTCGAGTACTACAACCAAGTCGAAATTACACACAAGATAATTGGATATGACACTAAACAAGGTCAGGAAAATATACAGTTAAATATGGTTATCAACATTTTCACTCAACTATTTGAATAAGTTTGCAAACCCTAGAGGCACATGTATAGAAATTAAAATGTCCACTAAAGATAAATCACTTTATATGGAAGTTAGATGCTGGTGTTCTAGCTGTAAACTTAAACTTAGCACAATAAGGAGTTAGGTGTAATACCTTATGCCAAAGATGCGGTTTGGCTGACGAAACAATGAACCATGTTGTAACATCATTATCCCAAAGGATAGGAGTTAGTTAACTAGTTCAACCAAATCCAATTAAAATTCACCAACTTGTGTGTTAACCATCGCTTCTAACCTATTAACCTGCACGAAACAAAATAGGGAAAAGATAAAAAAAATATATATATATATATATATATAGGGGTGAGTGACTTTTTAAGTAAGTTATCCAGTGAGGACGAACCCGACTCCGTCTCAGCCGAAACCCGCTTAACCCCGAAAGTTTAGACATGTACCGAATCCTCAAACAAAGCACTTATCGTGTTGCACAAGCATCTACTAAATAACACGACACATAAACAACAGGGTGTGCCTCATCTGGCGCATCTCACCCGATACATGAGGTGTACCTTATCCGGTGCATCTCACCTGGCACATAGGGTGTGTCTCATCCCACACATTTCACCCGCACATAAGGTGTGCCTCATCTGGCGCATCTCACCCAAAACATAGGGTGTGCCTCATCTGGTGTATCTCACCTGACACAAAGGGTGTGCCTCAGTACATATTACATAGTTCTCAGGTATCAAGGCTTATAGCTTGACATCAGGTTTCAGGTTAAACCTTAGACTAACCGAATTAAACGAATACTGAGATCAGCAGAGAATGAGAACTTCCTCACCTTGGCCACAAGGATGAACTCCCATCTTGGTTGAATGATGATCTGCCTTCTGAACTTTTACCCCACGAAGATCATCTATCATCCTTCTTATCCCATGTTGATCCTCCATCCCTCTTACCCCCATCTTGACCACTTCCACCGGAAGCACCTTTGGGACTCCGACTTCCCCAACCGCGAACTCCCGGTTTGACTGGCGGATGACTCTCTTCCGGAAAAGAAAGTTGGAATAGGAAACCCTGAGGTTAGACCTTACCTGGGAAGCTGCCAAAAATGGATAATTTCTATTTATGGAAACTAGCCATAAATTAAAGTTACCCAAAATAGAAACTTGCCCCAAAAAGGAAATATGCCAAAAACGGAAACCTTCCTAAGAAATAACTTTCCTATAATGGAAACTTTCCAAATATGGAAACCTGCCATATTCAGAAACTTCCCAAAAAGAAAATCTGGGACTAGGGGAAAATGATAATTTCATTTACTGGGGAAATAACATTCTCAGGGACGTCCTGAAACCTTGAATTTTGAGCTTCTAAGCTTCTTCTCGACGTGGAAAAATTCGCTGCATTAACTTCCAGAATGCGTTTCTCCACTCATATGAATCCAAAACTGGATTTCTTTTTACTAGTCGATTTATATGTGTCCCTACATCAACTTCACAGAATAACAACTCCGAAAAATCATATAATCCAACCTAACACGAAATACAATCCACCAGCTCAGTTCTGGAAAAATCGGTAGAAACGTAGGCACTCGGAAACAAAGGCATAAAACAAAACCTGAATGTTAACTTCTCGAAACCAAACATTGATGTTCTCTAGCAGTAGGCTCCGATTTCTCTCCGATCAAACATCATTTGACCATGGAATCTCCTTCCACACACGAGCTGATCAGATTCATGTTCTGCTTCCTTAGTCCTCAGTAAAACGACAATAACTCTTAGGATACTCAACTAAATCATGATCTGTAAATTGGAGAATATGTATCAGTGACTTGGTTACCTTATGTAGAAACATGAGATCAAAATTCGTCAATTTTCTTGGACGTTTCCCCTTTCTCCCACAGTATGTCGAAACTGTCTTTGCAGATACTGCAGTGTGTTCTCCTTCTTCCTTTCTTCTTCATCTTCTCTCTTTCTCCATAGGCTTCTAAAATCCTTCTCCAATTCTCTGACGGCTGACGGCTTGAGGGAAAAAAAGGAAGGAAAAAGGGCTTAAATCTTAGTTTTAGGAGAGTTTAAATAGGGAGGTTTAAGAAAAACTAGTTTAGGAAAAATCTAGTTAAGTTTGAATTTAATCAAAAGTGAAATTTAAAATGGGATTTCTTGCGGGATTTTAAATGGACATCGGGATTAAGACAGGATTCTAAAAGGGCTTGAATATGGGTGTTATAATTCTCCCCTCCTCATAGCACGTCAAGCTCTACACATCTTGAGTGTCTGCATATGATTTTGGTCGAATGTGACAGCACATATGTTCAGTCTTCTAAACTGCTCTCAATGCCTCTATGCTCTCCCACTTAGCTCCCGACTGAGCTCCGAAGTGTCCTCCTTCGGAAGACGATTGTTGTACATTTCCTTATGCACCAGAGATGTCTTCTCTCTGTCATCTCTGTTTCCGAGAAAAATAGTCATTTGATCTCACCTACATCTAATTGCATTTACCTCTCTGGCTCAGGTTTACTCGGTTTATGCCAATCACCACAATCGCTCTGCTGGTGTCCCACATCGTCCTTACCAAGTTTCTTTCTAAGTAGTTTTTGTTGTGCACCAGTCCTTACACAAGAGATCGTTTCTTGCAAGACTTGTCCTTCATGCTCACTTCATCGTCCTTAGTTGAGGCTTTTGTCCTTATACCTCCCTCAATAAGGAAACCCGAGACCGTTTAGGAAAAATTGGTTTGGGAAAATTCTGGTTAAGCTTGAATTGAACCAGTAGTGGGATTTAGAATGATATTTTTTGCGGGATTTTAAATGGGCCTCAGGATTACGACGAGATTCTAAAAGGGCCAGGATAAGGGTATTATACTTGTATTCTTTGAATCTCTTTCGTCCATACATGTTTGGACGCTCACTTCACTATCTATGTGGACAACTATTTTTTCCTTTGACCGCTATCTACACAAATATGGATTATCTATTATGGAGGGTTCTTGTAAGGTAACCTCAAAGTGGTCTTCAATTTCTCTCTCCATGGATATTATTGGTTTATATGAAGATAGAAGAATAAGAAAGTGTTCCTAGGAATACAAACAAAGGCGACTAAGATCTTAAAATTTGCAGAAAGTGAGTCCTTCGTATGGAAGGAAGTGCATATTGAGTATGCCCAACCAAGTTTGAGTCAGATTAGGACAAAACCTAATAAAATTCTTTATCAATTGGATGGTTCCTGAAAAAAAGTAAAATTTACTCTAGGGCTAACATGGTTTTGTTTAGTCGATGGTGTTCATGCAATATTTCTTGACGCAAAGTCTCAACGATGAAGTTCATCCCCGCCATTTTCGGATATAAAAGCACTCCTTTTCTCTGATTTCCCCTCTTTGTACCTACAAACAGAGTGCATAACTCATAATTCATGCATATTATTTTTTCTAGCTATGTAAGCACTTTTCATTTGAATTGGACTATCAATTATGGAGTACTTTTAGTTAATGTGTAGTTAGAAAAATAAAACTAAACTTTTTAAAATTAAAATTTATTATTTTGATGAAATATTTTTGATATTTTTACAATCAATATGAGATTTTCAAGTCATATTCTATATTTTATTTAATGTAAAATTATTGTTTCATGTAAAACTTTTGAATCATATTATTTATATTATTTAACAGTATTATAAGATAAAATATTAATAATACCTACTTTAGTCGATCTGATAAATCTGTTAAACAAAATATTATAAATTAAATCGACTTAATTTTTTATTTAGACGTATATTTTGTTAAATTTTCTATCTTTATGATTTCTTATACTAGTTTTGTTAAACAAAATACTATCATTCGTCGTCATGTCTAATATGAGATTTTTAATACAAATGTTTTTTCATTGATCACATTATTTATGTCCATATTCAAAAATTTAAATCATATCATATTTGTAAAAATAAAGTTTTTTCTAATATGAATAATGGTGATTCAATTTTACCAAAAAAAAGATGGGAGGTGAAATATCATTATTTGTAACTAATTACAAGTTCATATTAATTAAAAGAGTCTTACACAAAAAAAAACTAATTGGACTATTTAATTTTCTAACGAATATGAGTGACATGCATTGTAAATGTTCTAGTTTCTTACACCTTGTTCCACGCTGTATTTTTTTGTCACCATTTGCTAATAACTATTATGGTTCTGAAAAACGAATCGCAAAATACAAAGATTATAACAAATTTTATGGATTAAGTCGAGTATCACGTACCAATTTATCCGTTGTATTTTATACTGTATTTTTTGTGAGAGGTTCTTTGATATTGACACATTATCATGACATTATTATAAATTACACATTAAATAAAGGTTAAATTTTAATAATGCTTCATAATTAATAGATAGAAGATATTTAAAGTTGATTTCAGTTTTCTGTGAAGAATATGCACTCCTGGTATGAAACATTTTGGTGAAAAACGAAATTTGTACATTTATTTTTGGTACGCTTATTTTTGTGGGTTGTACTTGTATTAAAACAGTCTTCAATAATAAAAATTTTATGGGTCGACCATCACCTAATTTTATTCAATTTTTTCATATGACAGAAACACAAATGGAACTCAACTGAGTTAACTCTAGTATATACCGACTACCTATATATTTGGACGTTTCATTTGCAAATAGGAAAACTAATTATCTAAAAGAGACGAAACAAATAGAGCTAGCAACTTTAACCTAAGTCGTTTCCTTTTGGTCAAGGGCGGTGATGGCTTTTTCAGCACCGTGTCAGCCCTCTTAGTTTCGTCGACTTTTGTTTTTCTTCCCACCATCTTCTTTTTGGATATGTTCTTTCGAACCGGTGGCCGGAGATTGTGAGTGGTTCGGGCGACTTTGTCTGATTGGGTTTAACTAGTTTTTCTCTGGTGTTGATGGATCGAGGTTTAACTTAAGTTCTTTAAGAGGTGGAGGGGTTAGATTGTGGCAGATTTGTTCGATGTGGAATCTGGCTTGTCCAAACTCTTTCGATGCTTCTCGGTTTTTTAGATCGGTTATAGGGTTTTATTCTATAACAGATAAGGCGTATATAAGTTTAGCTTTCCTGGGTGGTTGTGGTTTAGAGGTGAAGGGATCACGCTTGTTTCCGCCGTAGTCTAGTGGTTCTTTCGGTTGGTTTAATTTGGTCGTTTTGATTGGTTTTTTTCCTTGGTGGCCGATTTTCATTGGATAACAATCTAGGTGGCTCAATGGAGCGTGAGAATGGTGTTCTTTTCCTACTAGTTAGGATCGACGAGTTGTTTTTTTTTCGGATCTCCAGTAAGAAAGTGTGTGGAGCTGTTTGTCGAAGATCGTAGAAATTCTCAACTGCTTTTTCAGTCTAGGATGGTGTACGTAGTGGTTACTCGTGGCTCTTTCAGGAGCAATATAATGAGTTCAGTTCGTACCTATTCCTCAATGATTCCGACTCGCGTTGCTCATCTCAACTTCTCCTCTGATCGTTTCCGTTTACTTCTTAGATGGTTTTATTTGATTATATATTACCTCGTTTTTATTCTAGAATTTCCTTTTGTTTTGTTTGTTGTGTGTGTGAATCCCTTTGGATTAAGGTGTAACTCTTTAGTTTTAGTTTTTTAAGTTTGGCTTCGGAAATGATCAATCCTTTCTCGGCTTTTGGTTCCGAAAAAGCTTACGTCTTTGCCGACTTTGTATGGAAACCCTTATCGTTTCAATAAATTATTTCTAGATGGAAAAAGAAAACAAAAGGAAGAGACGAAATAAATAAATAAGTGTTGAAGTTTTTCAAAAAATCAAAGTTAAACAAAAATCGAAAGTGTTAAATATTTATGTGATTACGCTGGAAAGGGAAAAAAGCCACATTGCGAGATAAGACCCACTTTCTCAGGACTTCTGTCACCACCGACACAATCTTAGAGCATTTAAAAAAAAATGTTTCAAAACTCAAGAGAGTAACGAAAGACCACAAACCAATGTTTATGTACTGGATGTATACCTCACCTCCCATCTCTTCAACGTTGAGCCACAAATATAATAAGTTTCTATGTAAAAAAATAATAATTCAAGACATTTAATTGTAGTCAAATAATAATTTCAAAAAGTTTATGAATTTAGGCATTATTTTTTGGAAATTTTGGCTCATACACAAAAAACAAAAACCAAAATTAGGAAACTAAGGTACTATAAAAAATCTCTCTATATTTATATATTACGTACACAATCAGCTATATTTTTTCTTTTTTTAAAAAAAAATTCTTCCTGGAAATCAGCTCATGCAATCACGTAATTTGTCTAAGAGCATCCACAACAATGATCCTTAGCCAAAAATCCTTAGCAAAATAATAATAAACAATTTTGCGGACCCCACATTTTTTAAGAATTTGTGCAAAAAAATTCTTAGCTAAAGATTTTTTTTGCTTGGTTTCTTCACTATTCGCGGACCCCACTTACACGTGGCGGCCCGCGATTAGATGAAAAAATATTTTTTTGTTTTGTTTTTTTTTAAATCTGAAAGAAAAAAAAAATTTTAAATGCAATAGTTAAGGATTCTTCATGAATCCACTATTGTGGATGCTCTAACATATTGTCAGATTATATGTCAAAAAAAAAATGTCAGATTATATTTAACAGATCCTTGTACAATTATATTTTTTCTACTTAAACTTTCTCCTTCTAATGTATCCTTCCATAAAACTATTACGGTACAACTTTTAACAAAAAAAAAAAACTATTACCGTACAAACTTGTGAAATAAAGATTTATGTAATGCAAACCTCAAGTCATGCAAAGCAATAAAAGAGATTCTCCACCAATATGAACAAGCACCGGATCAAAGGATTAACACGCGCAAATCGCCCATTACCTTTGGAAGCAGAGTTGCGGAGGGTACCAAAACGAGAATTCGGAGGCAGTTACAGATTTTTAATGATGGAGGATGTACTAAGTACCTTGGGCTACCGGAGAGATTCGGTAAAAAAAAAAAGGATCTGTTTCGTTATATCACAGAGAAGGTGCGTGCTCGGATTACAGGATGGAACAACAAGCTTTTGTCCCAAGGGGGAAAGGAGATTCTCCTCAAATCTATTGCGTTGGCGATGCCGATTTATACGATGAATTGCTTCAAACTTCCGAAAACAACGTTTTTAAAAGTTAGCATCATTTTTAAAATGATGCATGAATTATAGAGTCATTTTAAATCTGGTGAAGCTAAATATATTTTGCATCATTTCAGAAAATGATATAATAATATATGTTTAGCATCATTTATATTTTGTTAGTATCATTTCTGTTAAATGATTTTAGTTATCGCTTTTAAATTGACGTCAAATTTAACATTTGCATTATTTTCAAACTGATTCAAAATGTTTTACTTACATCAATTTTAAAATGACGTTAAACTTAAGGATAAAACTTTAAATAATTCTAAGTTATTGACAAATAGAACTTTATATAAAAAGATTTTAAGGATGATTATATTAGAAAAAAAATAGAATAATAAACATCTTAATTAAACTTAAAACATAGGTAGTAAATAAAATTTTAAAATGAATGTATGAGAGAGATAAGTACGTATTAGTACTCTGTTTTAATAAAGTTTTCAATCCTTTAAAAGAACTTTTTTTCAATTATGTTTTCAATTATGATTTGAACTAAAAACCTTTGTACAAAGACTTCTTGTTGCAATATTACTTTACATTCCAACAAAAACATAAGTACGTATTAGTACCACAAAATATTAAATTTACTCAAAACTTCAAACTAATTGTCGAGCACCGCAAATTTAAAACTCCTTGAATATTTTCTATCCTGGAAGAATCTTTTTTTTTTAACACTGCGTATGCATTTTCTATCTTGGAAGAATCTAATTCATAATAATTATCTGTTCATCCCATCGGTTATCGATTACCTTTTCAGAAAACAAATCAAGCATAAATATTAGTTTTGGACGTAGCATAATGAACAATTTATGGATCCATAAATAAAATGACACCATTTGTTTTACTAAAAAGAAAACTACATGAGAAACAAGAAAATTTGTCATAAAAAAAAAGAAACATGAAAATTCTTACGGAGGGTTCATGCTCGGAAGGCATGCATACATCTTCATTTGTGTATTCAATCTGAGTAAAACAAATATATATTTACAACCAACACAAGATTGCGTGATTAACGTGGGAGGTTAATGTAGAAAGGATTAACCTGAAAATAAGAAATTGTTGAAACAAAAAGGCAATCATATGTTTGTCCATTTATAGAAGAACTAAAGAAGTTTAATTAAGTTAATTTACGTTCCCTTAAAAATTGGGATATGAGAATATGGACCAGTTATTTAATTACCGAAAATGTTAATAATTCAGATTTAATATTTAAATAAAAAATTATATGACTTGGTTTGTTATCGTGTAAACTGATTTGAATTTTTTTTTAAAAATTTGTTTTTGAAAAACAAATCAGTTTAAAATTTCAAATGACACATGTCACTAATTCAACTTTTTATATAAGTAAAATGACGTTTTATTATATGACTTTTTTTAATTTCTTTTATACAAACAAATAAATGAAAAGGATAAAACCAATATAAAATTAATAATTGTTGTTTATTTTTGTTTATCTTTTTTTCGGGATATTTTTTTTGTAAAAAAATTCTAATGTCATTTTCTAGGTTTTAACATCAAATTATATGTGTGATAAAAAAAAATCAAATTATGTAAATGTTAATGATTAACATCACTTTTAAATAACCGATGCAAGTTTTAAAAGTTTAACATCAATTTGAAATAGTGACGCTAAGTGTATTGATTTTTTTTAATTTTTACATCTATTTTCGAAATGATATTAATAAAGTGATGCTAAATGTTGTTTTTTTGTAGTGAACATGTGAAGAAATCGAAACTGCTATGTCAAGATATTGGTGGAATGAGACTCAAGATACAAAGAGAATGCATTGGGTATCATGGAAGAGACTGTGTACGCCAAAGTATGAAGGGGGGATTGGTTTTCGAGATATCTATAGATTCAATGATGCTTTGTTAGCTAAACAAGTCTGGAGCATGATGGAAAGACCAGATTGTTTACTAACACAAACCATGAAAGGGAGATACTTTTCTTCGACGCATATATTGAATGCAACAAGAGGTAAGAGCCCAAGCTATGGTTGGCAATCTCTACTTCACGGGCAAGCACTAATAAAGCAAGGATGTAGAGTGCTAATTGGGAATGGTACAAGCACATCACTGTGGATGGATCCCTGGCTCCCAGACAATAAACCACGATCTCCAAGACCATGTGAAGGGAGTGTCTCAGGTCCTCAACGGGTCTCTGAATTAATGCTACCTCATCAGAACATATGGGAAGTTCACAAAGTACAAGATGCTATCGTAGCGGAAGATGTGGATATGGTCCTTGATATGCCTATTCCAACACATCCATGTGAGGACTACTTAGGGTGGCATTACACGGAAAATGAGTGCTACACAGTTGAATCGGGTTATTGGGTGAGTGTACATCTGGGAGATGAGGAGGTTGAACGCGTACCAGGCTCTGCTCCTATAAAGAATCGTATATGCAAATTTAATATTGCTCCCAAGATAAAAATATTTCTCTGGCGACTATGTTCTTGTGCACTTGCAGTTAGAAATAAGCTCAAACGAAGGCATATTATCCAGGATGATCAATGTGCTCTCTATTCAGAGGAGGCAGAGACAACAGAGCATCTTTTCTTCACTTGTAGATATGCTCAACAAGTTTGGAGATCACTTAGAGTGAATATACAGGCACTGCTCGATCCACATATGGCCTTGGACAGACGGTTGATGGCCATGCTTGAGTACTCACGTGATCAAGAGATTGGGGAACATTCACAAGCACTCCCTTTCATGGTATTATGGCAGATCTGGAAGTGTCGCAATAAGGCCATATTTGAGCGCCAAGAGACTAGCTGGCGAAAAATCCTGCGTGTGGCAAAGGAGGAAATGGAGGAATGGGTACAACTCAATAGCAAGAAGGAGCACAATAACAACTTTCATCAGCAACGAAAGGAACAAAGGCATGGCTCTTGTTGGGAGAAACCAGAAAGGGGGTTCATAAAGTGTAACTATGATGGTGGGTACCGCAACAATCAACTTCAAGCTGTGGCTGGATGGGTGTTTAGAGATCACTTGGGCAGATTTATGGGTGCGGGACAAGCCACAGGACGAAGAGTTAAATCCACCTTGAAAGCTGAACTTCAAGGACTCCTACTATCGATGCAAAGTCTATGGACAAGAGGATATAAAAAGGTGATTGTGGAAGGAGACAACATGAAAGTGAAGGAGATCATGCATAATGAAAGAGGATACTTCAAGGTGGCTAATTGGTGTAGAGAAATACAATGGTGGTCAAAGAAATTCGATATGATTCGATTTCAATGGTCCTCACGGAGGAACAATGAGGTTGCGAACTGCCTGGTTCAGACCCAATGTTTTAAGAATGACACTTACACTTATCATTCTGCTATTCCCAGTTGTATAAACAATTTGTTACTCTTGGATTCTTTGAGTTCTTAGTAATAAAATTGCAAAGGTTATAAAAAAAAATTTTATGTTATGCAACTCAAATAATTAATTTATCTTTTTATAAACAATTTATCCCACTAAAACTAAATTTCTTCGTTATTATTAATTAACCACATTATAAATTCTAACTTCAAGTTGTATTTGACATTGTAATTTCATTTACCATCTATACATAATTAAGTTATATATACATAAAAATGATATCATCACTTGAAGCTCGTTTATGGATGATTGCAAGAGAGACTAAGCGTCGGCCACATATAGGATTTCCCATGGGTCATAACACTTCTGATTTCCAAGTGATTGTTTGTTGATGCAACTTGGCGTGCTGACTCTTTTATCTGTAGTATGGGTGTATGTGGTTTTCAGTTCTGCTACGGAGTTGTTACTTGATGAGATTCATGATGTTAAATAAATGTATCCTCAGCTTTGCTACCTGAAATACATGTCGTTTTGTTGGTCCTCGGAAAGGCCAAAGAGAAAGGATTGATGAAAATTCACATACAAAGTGATTGTCAAGTCTGAATCCACCTTATTCAAAAGGACGAGTTGCATAATGCTTTGCATTCAGTTCTTGGCGAAATTCGTTATGTTTCGGATTCTTTGTTAAAAATTTAATTTTCTTTTATTTCTAGATCTTTGAATGTTCGTGATGATACTCTGGCTAAGTCTGTTTGAATCCTCTTTGTACTTCATATTGAAGCTTTTAATAAAATGTTTTTTTTAACACTGATCGAATCGAACGTTACAACATCATTTATTTTTTAATCCTAATTCTATTACAAATGATGTCTAGCCGATCGCTCTAGTAGCCTATGCGATTCAGATGAACAGCTTCACAAACGATTCCATGACGCAACTCTCCTCGTAACACCTGGATCCACGATGGACGGTTCTGCATGTACGACATCCTAGATGGACAAACTCTCCCCGCAACACGTGACCACAACGAACGGCTCTGCCTGCAGCACTTTGGACCTCCCGTAAGCTTTACATCCGAAAATCTGCAAGAAACTGTATAGTCTGAGAATCGAACCCCAGACCTTGTGTAGAAGCCTTTAAACCCTTAACCACTAGGCTAAGGGGCTCCCACAAATAATATGCTTTGTGACAAAAAAAAAGATAATTAAGTTATATTTTTCTCTTTCCTTGATATTTGGTTTTTTAGACATTATCATAATAAATGTGGAAATAGTACTGGTATGTCAAAATAGTCTCACGCCATAATGATCTTACTATCTTGAATAGTATGAGTATTTTACATTTAATGTGAAATACTATTTTTGCCTTTTTAATTTAATATATGGTTTATAAATTATGTAATTAGTTGACTTTTTATATTTAATTACTAATGTTAGAGGTAAATAAATTTTTCTCGTCTTAGGGTCCAGAAAATTTTGTTTAGGCAACCAGAGAGGAGTGTGAAAGAAAATCCTACCAAAGATATGCTAAACCCCGTCTATCTACTATAATGGGCAGCGCTACTAGCGAAAAAGGAAGTATTCATTCATTCCTCCAGATATCTAAAAAGAGGCAATGAGCGAGGATATATAGAAATATTTTTTTATACCCAAGATTCTCAATAATTCTCTAAATCTGCATGATATATATTGGATATCTACGAATCTACATCGACGATCTACTATAAAAAAGGGAGACTAAACCCAAATCTCGACATCTAGATCTAAAGTTATCTTTTCAAAGGCTAAGGCAGAGCAATTACAACCTGAGTTAGGGTTTTTAGTCATATTATGTGGTATTCCTTGCTTTATTCACACGATATCAATAAGACTAATCTTACCAAATTGTTTTTGTTGCTTTGATCTTTGCCTTTCGTAGCGGTAAAATAATCTTTCCCAAAATTTACCCTAACAATTTGGGGCTAGAGGGAGGGTACTAGGCTGAGAGCTACGTAACGATGAGCAAATCAAAGCAGACCTTTGAGGATAACGATTTCATCCATACAATCGTCGACAGATCCCACGTGAAGGAGATCAACCACATGTCTATCACGAACGCCACCAGACATGGTCCATGCACCTTTTGTAAGGGAAATCAACAGTAAGAAACATGTCGAAAAGAAGAGATGAGTTTTTCCTTTTCTGAAGGAACGAGCAGATCGATCCTTCATCATGACGCATTGGTTGTCACTTTAATCATCACAAGCTGCCTAATGAAGAGAATATGAGTGGATGGTGGCAACTCAACGAATATACTATTCACGAAAGCACTCTCTGATCTAGAACCAGAGGAAAATGTCGTGATAAGGAAAACAACAACCTTGAAAGGATTTAGTGGTGAGGTGAAGAAAACTAAAGGAGAAATCACGCTTTATGTCTATGCTAGAGGTGCTAGCAAGCCCATGAAGTTCCTCATCGTCGACTGCGCGTCCACCTACAACGCAGTAGTGTGACGACCATGGATCCACGACATGAAAGCAGTACCGTCTACCATACACCAAACTACCAAGTTCTTTACCCCGTGTGGAATGAAAGAAATAAAAGCTTACCAAGGAGAGGTGTGATCATGGTACTAGACCACTATCAAGGAGGCTTTAAGTGGCTCAGAATGCAGGGATTCTTCGCGTGAGAAAAATACAGAGGAATATAATCCAACATTGAGCAGATAAGATATATTCACGTTATACCTGTTATGGGTGATTTTGATCGTTCTTTGTAAGCATTATGGAAGCTGGAGGTCAATGAATGTTTTGTATGTGTAGATTGAAGGAATTGTTCTATGCTTTTGAGATCAACAATGGCGAAAAGATAGATGTCTGTATTGATCTCTTTAGCCTAAGGTTTTCGTGTCCCTCCACTCTTAACCCCTAAGCTTTATATTTATACAAGGAGTTCATGATTATCCCTCCAAGAATCAAATATATCATGATTATCTACAAAATATCTATCATTATCTATAGAATATGCATCAATATTTACTAAGTTAAATAGTAAAATAAGCTAAGGCGATGGTCGACTGGCTTTCGGCTATGCAATGTCATATGGCTTCCTGCTTCTGGACATTCCCCTGCCTTGAGGTCTTACTGATGTACTCCTTCTAAGCCTGGGGAAATTCACATGGCCTAAATTACTCCCAACAATACCTTCCCCACGAAACCCCCCACAGAGGTCCAGAAGCTAACTAAGAGTATGGTTGCCTTGAGCAGGTTCATTCCCAGCTTTCACATAAGTCGCCTGCCTTCTTTGAAGCATTGAAGAAGCCCAAGGACTTCATATGTGACACAAAGTGGGAAGTAGTACTTGGTTCCCCTAAAGGAGTACCTCATTGCACCGCCATTGCTAATAAAAATCGTGCACGGAGAAGCGCTATTATTGTACCTGGTCGTGTCTGAACACGTTGTTAGCGCCATATTGGTCAGAGAAGAAGGGGACAAGAAAAACCCGATATACTACATCAGCAAATCCTTGTTGAACACCAAAACGAGGTACAATTAACTGGATAAATTTTATTTAGCCCTGATCGTAGCAGCGCGGAAGCTTCAACCATATTTTCAGGCACATCTGGTGGTAGTAATGACATCACTACCAATCAAAGCAATACTTTACCAGCCTGAGCTGTCAGGGATATTGGCCAAATGGGAAATAGAGCTGGGGGAATACGAGGTCATCTTCAGACCCCTAGCGTTATCAAATCGCAAGTGCTCGCGGACTTCATTATCGAATTCGCACTTACCATGGAATCATCAATGCGAGAGGGGATCGAGTGCCACAAAGATGACTTTGGGAAGGAAGAACGAAAGTTATAGTCGATGGATCTAGAAACGCAAGGAGCGGATTAGGAATAGTCCTTGCCTTTCCAAACAGCGATGAGCATCCATGGCTGTTAGGTGTGTTTTCAAAGCCACGAACAACAAAGCAGAGTACGAAGCCTAATCATTGGACTGACTCTAGTCAAGGATCTCAGAGTAAGGAATCTAAGAGTATTCAACGATTCACTGCTTATTGTCAACCAAATTCAGGAAGATTATCACATTAATGACACCAGCATAATCTTACACCTTGGTACCATCAAATAACTAACTACCTTGTTCCAGCGCTACAATCTTTCGCGAATACCCCGAGATCAGAATACGTATGCTGATGCATTATCAAACTTTGGTTATGCCTTGGAAACTAAGAAGGAGCTCAACTTTCCTTTTTAGTACTACAACGGCCCACTACAAAATAATATCCTCTGAAGCTCTAAGTATCAAAGAACGGACTGGATGACTCTCATTATCGATTACCTACAGAATATTGGGCTGCCAGACATACACGATGAATGCAGACAAATCAAGACGCAAGTCGTGCGATATTGCTTGAATCATGGCAAGTTGTACGAAAGGTCATTCTACTGTCCATATTTACGATGCATCATTCCCAAGGACGCATACCTCACTCAAAGAGAGTTGCACGGAGAAGAATGTGGAGCCCATTATGGGGGAAGAATTCTAGCCTTGAGAGCAAGGAGATCATGATACTACTAGCCCATAATGGCAAGTGACACGGTCTAAATGGCTCAGTACTGCAAGAAATGTCAGGAAGACGCACATGTGTCCAAGCTACCTCCTGAAATTATGAAATCCATCAGCTCAACGTGGCTGTTATAGAACTGGAACATGGACATTGTAGGAATATTTTCTGAAGAACCAACATAAGGTCTAACTACTGGTAGTCACCGATTAATTCTCCAAATGGGTCGATGCTAAAGCTTTGAGAAAGATCACAAAGGATAAGATCAAAAGATTTATTCGGAGGAATATTATCACTAGGTTTGGAATTTCCTGCGAGATCATCTCTGACAACGATCCTCAATTCACCAGCAAGAAATTCAAGGAAATCTGCTCCAACTGGGGCATAAAGCTCATTTTTGCAACATCAAGGCATCCTCAACCAACCGGCCAGGCCGAGTCCACCAAAACACACTGATCAACATCTTGAAGCGCCGTCTAGACGTGGGTAAAGGCAATTGTGTCGAGGAGCTACCGGGGTTTCTATGGGCCTAAATGACCACGATAAAGAACGCCACATACGAAACGACCTTCTCGCAGTTCTATGGAATGGAAGCAGTTTCACTCGTGGAGGTATGTGTGAAAACCATTTGCACCGAACACCTAGGGGATGTAAAAAATAATGAGTTGGTCGCACTAGATCTCGAAATTTGTTGACGAGAAATGTGAAGCTGTCCAAATTTGTAGCTGGTGCTACCAACAATAAGTCGCAAAGATCTATAATCGCAAGGTGAGAACGTGGACCTTTCAAGTAAGAGAGTGGGTCTTACGAAAAATGTTTGACAATAACTGCGACAAAGGAGCAGGTAAACTTACACATGGCTGGGAAGGACCGTATAAGGTAACCAGTGTGTGTGGATCTAGAGCTTATAAACTCCATGATGTATATGGAAAGAACCAAATAAATAGTTGAAATGTCCTACACCTCAAAACCTACTACTTCTGACAAAACCCATGAGGTTATTCATATTCTCTATTGCTTTTTGAGTTATTGATCTACTTTGCACCTCATATATCGCAAAATTTTACTAAGAAAGGCATATGCCCGATAAAGTGTTTCTAAGTTCAATCTGGAACACAAGCAAATGCTCCACGACCTCCACGAAACTTTTGATAAACTACAACACTTCATGTGGGAACAATATAAGACAAGGCAAAGAGTGACCAGCCATGTGGGGGCAGAGTGTTGCCTAGGCTTTAAAATATCCAGGAAAAACGAGTGTAAATGTTTAGAGCAGTGAAACCCAAAAAAGTTGGATAAACTGTGCTAGCTGATGATTAGCATACTCCAAAAAATCCTGCTTACCCAGACGTGGGGAGTAAAAGACTTGGAACACAACTATCCCGATAGCCTCACCAGGTAAAAAGCTGAGAATGACTCACCCTCAAGGGAATAGAGTGAAGCAGCAAACAAATCCCATCCAGACGGTGTCACGAAAATCTATTCAACGCCTACCCATGCAGAGACAACAACTCTACATTCGTCAAAGTCTGAAAGGGCCAAAAAACACCTTATACGTATCTCAAGGCAAACGCCCACGTTCGACAAAATGACTTTGATCATGAATCAACAAATAAATTTCTTCGAGAGGCTTGGTCAAGAACCAAGGAAATTATAAACGATTCGAAAAAATGACTCTGATCATGAATCAAGGAAAAAAGCTTTCCTTCGGCGGCCTTGGTCAAGTACCAAGAAAATTATCTACGATTCTGAAAAATGGCTCCAGTCATGAATCAAAGAATCAATTTCCTTTGACAAGTTTTAGTCATGCACCCAGGAAAATGTCTACATCTATAAATTGACTATGGTCAAAAGTCAAGGAGTAAATCTACTCCAACGATCTTGGTTAAGCACCCAAAAAGAATGCCCGCATTCTGCCAACTTACTCCGGTCATAAATCAGGGAAGATTCTCCTTCCATAATCTTGATCAGGGAGCCATATCCTCACCATACTTTGGTCATGTGCCAAGAAAGTGATTATGTTATGATTACCCTGGTTGTTAGGGAGGTCTCCCCATTTCTATGATCAACGCTCAATGTAAATGCCAAAACCACGACAAAAAATTCAAAGAATAAGACTCATACCAAAGGTATTCAATAAAAAGATAAGGCTCAGGCCCAAGGTATTCAACATAAAAGATCACGGCTTAGGCCACGTAAAATCAACAAAAGGAAGAGCCATTTCTACAACCAAGGCCAATGTTACAAAACCAAAGGAAAGAAAAAGAAAAATGTCTACTACAACAATTTTTTTGCATCTTCCAGCTATAAAGGTAATGTCAAGGATGTCATGATCTACTGCTGAAAAGAGGCGTCAACCCTAATCCTAATCATCGTCCTCGGATGAAGACATGGCTTCGTAGATGGCTATCCCTTTTTCTTTATCCTCCGCTTCTGTCCTCCTCCTTTAAACGACCCACTCTTTCGGAACCCGCAACAGTACCAAGAGCTTCACTGATCATTCTTGTTGGCTACATTACAAATTTGGATTATTACTCCTATTCGATGAGCCTTGTTCTTAAGTATGTGGGTAAACGTAAGCCCACCTTGAGGAATACCACATAATAGGACTAAGAACAGTAATTCTTATTATACCCGCTTTGCTTTAGTCTTTGTAGAGATAACTTTGAATGTAGATGACAAGATTAGGGTTTCGGCTCCCTTATTTACAGTAGATCGTCGATGTAGATTCGTAGATATCTTGTAGATTTAGATAGTTATTAAGAATCTCATATATAAGGAATATTTTCTTATATCCTCATGCATTGTCTCTTTTATTAGATATTCAGAGGAATAAAGGAATGTTTCCTTTTCTACTAGTAGCATTGCCCTTTATAGTAGATAGTTGTGTTTTCTCCTATCCTTGGTGAGATTACCATTGGTGCTTCTATCTGATTGCCTGAGCAAAGTTTTCTGAACCTTGAGTCGAGGATGATTTATTTACCCCCAACAGTTTGCTCCTTAAATTATGATTCTATGTAGAATGGTCATGGCTTAATCATGTCGCTTCTATATAGATATTCCTGACTTTCTATTGTTACCATACTCAGATAACCCCTTCTTTATTGGCGTTGTACTCCCTGTCTGGTCAGAGGACACAATTTTAAACAAGAAAGCCAAGTAAAAACAAAGGAATAAGACAATGTCCCCCTATTTCAACCATTATAGCTGGCGTTGATTCCCCGGTTAGTTACTCGACGGTGATTCACCTAATAGTTACTCAACGTAATCAACAATGAGTTGAGACAACAAATAGCTTTTCTTCACTAGCCATTACCAATCCTGTTCTACTAAGTTCTTCCATTACCTTGCCTATTTTTTATGAAGCACCAAGAGATGGGCTATGAAGGAATGAAAAATTAGGTGCTTGTGCTGAATAAGTTCTTCCGTTTCATCTGTTGAAGATACCTAAAAGCATATGCCAAAGAGAAACGTTAAAAAGAACATTTCACACTTCTACCAATCACCTTTAAAGGCAGTAAAGATCACTTCACGCCAAGCCAACAATTTGCATGCTCTTCGGCTCATACCCTCGATTTTTTGTCCAATCTTCTCCGGATCAACCCTGAAATCAAGCCATGGAAGTTCTTTGTGGATGATACCGTAACAGTTTTCCAAAGTTAAAATTATCGGGAGTAATAATTATTGTGTATATTTGGAGTATATTGCAAAGGATTTTCCAGTGGGCACAAAGTCATTTCAAATCCAGTTTTCCATCGAAGATCGTGAAAAAACCTTGCTATTATTTCTTGCCTTTATAACCTTTCTCCTGATCAGAGATGAAATATCATCAATACATTTCTCTAAACAAACTTAATCGCTTCATCTCTGATCCCAACGTTGCAAGCTACTTCCCCTCTCTTTTCTTGGTTTTTGATCATTCTTAGGGTTTACTGTTCATTCTTAAAACGCTTTGCTTCCTCTTCATCTTTCAGAAAATTTTGAAACTTTAAGCTCCCAATTCCTTCTCTCAATACTTAGACTATGCTGCAGCCAAGAAAAGACGTTCGGAGGACTCCAACTCCAACGGTGAAGACGATAAACGTCTGGTGGAAGTTGCTCCACCAATGCAACATATGCATGAGGGTGATGTGAATTCCTCTTCTGCTCCTAGGGAGCCCAAGCAAATTGTGCCTTATGGGGAGTTCATTACCCTTGTTTTCAAGACAAGGCTTTAAATAGCATGAGTAACAAGGTGTTCCCCACGAAGGTTATCTCTGTTAGGGGTCGCGAGGTCTCCTCCCCATTTGCAAAGTCCATGCAGATTTGCTGAAGGTGAGAGTTGTGTGTTTCTTTCTCTTGTCTTCGTCCTTGGTTGGTTTTTGGGTTGTAATTGAGTTTTACTTCTTTTGTTTTTACGCATACCATGTCAATCTGTCATCACATTGAGGGTCGCCTTATTGTTGGCGTCGGTGAGTCGGATAGGAGGGAGAGCACGAGCCAAGGAAAAATAACCAAAAAGCAGCGGGATGAGTTGATCGCTTCCAAGAAGGTGGTCAAGTCTTTGGAAAAGGAGCTTGCCGGTTTACAGGGAAGGGCAAAGGAATTGGATGTTAACGCTTCTCTATTAGCCTCTGAGATGGAGAAATTGAAGGAGAACCGGAGAGAGCTGCTGGAACAGATCTCCACACTGCAGCTGATAATGTTCATCTTTCCTGAGGAGAGGGATATGGTCGTACATGGTGCCAAGGTGGTGGCACGCTGGTCCCTTATGAGGGAGTGGTACATGAAGCGGACCAGCTCTTGGAAACATGTGTTGGAGATGAAAAATTATTGTTTCGTGTTGATCAACGAAGCAGTGGCTCGAGGGTTTCCAATACCAATTTTCGAGGATGACATCCCCTGATCGAGCCGGATGTAATGGAGCCAACGATCCTAGCAAGAATCATGATCAGGGAAGCAATTGGTATTGTTGTGGACCCTGAGAAAGCAAATCTTCTTGCCAAGAGGAGGATGAAATTAGAGGACAAAGGAAAAGGGACATCCATCTAGGAAGCCTGTCTTCATTCGAGAACGATGATTAGGGTTTGCGTAGCGCATCTTTTCAGGAATAGAACATGACGTCCTTTATGTTATCTTTGATAACTGGAAGATGAAAAAAAAACCTATTATAGTTGGCGTTTTACATTTTCTTTCCTATATTGTTGTAACATTGGCTTTGATTGTAGAAGTGGCCCCTCCTTCTGTTGATTTTACTGGACCTAAGCCTTTATCTTTTAGTGTTGAATACATTGGGTTTGAGCTTTATCCTTTTGTTGAATATATTCTTTGAATCCTTTGTCGTGGTTTTGGTTTTTGCATTGAGTGTTGATCATAGAAATGGGGAAATCTCCCTAACAACTTGGGTAGTCATAGCAAAATCTCTTTCACGGCACATGACCAATGTATGGTGAGAAGAGGGCTCCCTGAGCGAGATTGGGGAAGGAGAATCCTCACTGGTTTATGACTGGAATATTTTGACACAATGTGGGCATTCTTTTTGAGTGAGTGACCAAGATCGTCGGAGGAGATGAATTTTGCAGAGTCAACCTTTAACCAGAGTCAATTTGTAGATGTAGACGTTTTCCTTGGTGCGTGACCAAGACTTGACAAAGGAAATTAATTCTTTGATTCATGACCGGATCTATTTTGCAGAATCGTAAATAATTTCCTTGGTACTTGACCAAGGCTGTCGAAGGAAATTTATTCCTTGATTCATGATTGGAGTCATTCTAGCCGAATCATAGATAACTTCCATGGTATTTTACAAAGGTTGTCAACAAAAATAAATTTTTTGATTCATCACCGGTGTAATTCTGTCGAATGTGGCCATTTTCTTTGAGATACACACGAGGTGTATGTTTTTTTGGTCCCTTTCAAACTTTGCCAAATGTAACGTCGCTGCCCCCACGTGGGTATGCTTTAACTGGAAAATCATGCCACCCCGTAGATGGGCTTTTTTGTTGTTATACTTTGCTCCCTCATGGTAAGCATGTAACACCCCCAATCAAGATAGGTCAAATTCAACTAATTTGTCATGCAACAATCAAATAAGAACATGCACGACAAACCAATTAACTCTAACCAAATGCTCCAACCAAAGATGCTGCAACTATGCTCCCAAACACTCTATCTGGGGTTCCCAAAATCCAGGATCCCAAGATCAAACTTCTGAGAACATGTATCCTAACGGACCCAAATTAAGGCTTTGCAACCCGCTTTTGGACCCGCTAGTTGGTTCGTCTTGGACTAGGACTTGTACCATATGGAACCCAAGAATTTGGAAAACTTACACTATTCATATAATACTTAGGTTCAAATACATAAAACATATGCGCAGTCGACCATTTCTAAGTTGTTACTTATTAAAATACATACTCATTTATAGAAGACACAAATACCACGCCAGCTGCACAACTCCTTTACAACCCAAAAGATTACCACTATAGTTACCTGCAAAACAAAGAGTCTAATGAGCAACTAATTTTCTCAGTGAGTCGGGGTCCTAACGATTATTTATTCCCCCCCCCCCCCTCCAATACGCAGTCATCCACTCGCCCGAGAATTTGGGGCATTATCGGTGACCATTTTATAGGGAACCCCAAACCTGGTGGTAATATTCCTTTAAATAAACCTTTTGATGTTAACATTTGTGATCTTTCTCCAAGATTCAGGTTCAACCTATTTGGAGAAATACTCGGTGACTACCGGTAGAAAGACCTTATGCGATGGTGCTTCATGCAATTTTCCTACAATGTCCTTGCCCGACTTTTGGAATGGCCAAGGTGAGTTGATGGATTTCAATTTTTCAGGAGGTAGTTTGGATACATGTGTGTGTCTCTAACAATTCTTTCACTACTAAGACATTTGGACCGCATCATTTTCCATTGTGAGCCAGTAGTATCTTGATCTCCTTGCTTTCAAGGCTATACTTCTTCCCCCAGAATCGGCTCCACATTATCCTTCGTGCAATTCCCTTAGAACGAGGTCTGCATCCTTGGGTGTGATGCATAATAAATATGGACCGGACAATGACCTTCTGTACAACTTGCCACATATCAAGCAATATCGTGCAACTTACCTCTTGATTCATCTGCATTCAGCGCGTATGTCAGGTAGCACACTGTTCAGTAGGTAATCGATGATGAGAGTCATCTAGCTTTGTTCTTCACGGACCATTTATATTTGGAGCTTCAGAGGATCTTCTTTTGTGGAAAGCCATTGTAGTACTAACAAGAGAATGTTGAGCTCCTTCTTAGTTTCCAGGGTAGAACCCAAGTTTACTAGTGCATCAACATGCGTGTTGTGATCTAACGGTATTTATGAGAGATTGCAGTGCTGGAACGAGGTAGTCAGTTCCTTGACGATACCAAGGTATGTAATCATGCTAGTGTCTCTAGCTTGATAATCTCCCTAAATCTAGTTGACGATAAGCAGCGAAACACTGAATACTCTTACATTCCTTACTCCAAGATCCTTAGCTAGAGTTAGTTCAGAGATTGGGGCTTTTTAGTTGACTTTGTTGTTCGTGGCTTTGGAAGTGCACCTAACAGCCCTGGATGCTACATCGCTGTTTGGAGAAACAATGACTATTTTTAATCTCGCTCCTCTCATGTTGTTAGAGCCATCAACGTATAACTTTCATTATTTCTCCCGAAAGTCATATTTGTGGTTGTCAATCGCCTCTCGCAAAGTTGATTCCATGGGAGGAGAGAATTCGACATTAAAGTCTGCGAGCACTTGCGATTGATATTGGTAGGGTCTCTGAATACGACATCGTATTCTCCAGCGTTACTACCCATTTGGCCAATCTTTGTGACAACTCGGGCTAGTGAATTACTACTTTGATGGGTAATGATGTTATGACTACCACCGGATGTGCCTGAAAATATAGTCAAAGCTTTCGCGCTGCTACGATCAGGGCTAAAGAAAATTTCTCCATGTAAATGTACTTTATTTCACCGTCCAATAGGGATTTGCTGACGTAGTATACCAAGATTTGCTTGCTCTCGTCTTCTCTAACCAATACAACACTACCAGCATGCTCAAACACGGCCAAATACAATTATAACGCTTCTTCGTCCAAGGGTTTTGACAGCAACGACGTTGTAGTGAGGTACTCCTTTAAGGTAACCAATGATGCTTCAAAGTTTGTGTCCCATACAAAGTCTTTTGGCTTCTTCAATACTTCGAAGAAGGTATGCAACTTATCCAAGATCTAGGAAATGAACCTGCTCAGGGGCGTCATTCTCTATGTTAGCTTATAGACCTATTTGAGGGTTTTTGGAGAAGGTATAGTGTGAAGGAGCACTTGCTGGGGTCGAGCTTCAAGTTGTACTTCTGCAGGGTAGAGAACGCTTGTTAAAGATGCACGACGTGGTCCTCGTCTTCCAGAGATTTGACCAAAATGTCACCAAGGTAGACTTCCATTTTCTGACCTATTTGGCTAGTGAAAATCATCTTTACTAGGCGTTGGCAAGTTGACCCCGCGTTTTTCAATCCAAAGGGCATTATCTTCTAACAATAGATGCCCCTAAATGTTGTCAAATTTGTTTTCTCATTACCGTCAAGATGCATCAGGATTTGGTTATAATTTTTGAACGCGTCCATAAAGCTCATCAGTTGATGTCCCACCGTGGCATCAATTAGCTTGTCAATATGAGGCAAATGGAAAGGATCATTGGGACATGTCTTATTGAGATCAATGAAATCTATGCAAAATCTCCATTTCCCGTTCTTTTTCTGTAATACCACCACATTGGTCAGCCAATCCGGGTATCGTACTTCCCATGCATTGAGAAAGTTTAGTACTTCGTCGTTGATGATTTAATCAGTGTGGGAAATTCCTTCTCTTGTGTCTCACCAGGGGATGGTGAGGGCCTACTTGCAGTTCATGCATGATGATCTCAGGGTCGATCCTGGACATGTCATCGTGTGTCCATAAAAAAGATCAGAGTTGAACCTCAAGAAGTCTATAAGCCTCCAATGTATATATGAAGGCAAATGGTAGCCTATCTTAAGATATTTCCCGGCTACCCCATCTTCCGAGGGCATATCATCTAGCTGTTCGACCTTAGGCTTCTAGGTATTTTTCTCGTGGGAAGACTCCCTGCGTTCTCGCCCACTTGAAGCCTCTTTAATTCTGGTTTGCTAGCATGATCGCACCATTCCTTGGTCCTCTTATATTTC
Source organism: Anastatica hierochuntica (assembly GCA_900406275.1). NCBI lineage: Eukaryota > Viridiplantae > Streptophyta > Magnoliopsida > Brassicales > Brassicaceae > Anastatica > Anastatica hierochuntica. Next base: position 26,173 of record OVAN01003047.1, read on the forward strand.
TTTCGTTCTCCACGAGGTGAACCTTATGGTTTGGTGTGCGGTATACGAAACTGATTTCATGTCCTTATCCATGGTAGTCCCACTATTGTGTTGTAGGTGGACGTGCAATCGACAATAAGGAACTTCTTGGGTTTGATGACTCCTCCCGAGTAGACATGAAGTGTGATTTCTTCTACAGTTTTCTTGGTCTCGCCGCTGAATCCTATCATGGTCGTTGTTTTCCTTATCAAAATGTTTGCCTCTGTTTCTAGATTAGAGAGCGCTTTTGTGAATAGTATATTCTTTTAGCTGCCGCCATCCACTAATATTTTCTTCATTAGGCAGTCTGCGATGGTTAAAGTGACAATCAATGCGTCATGATGAAGGATCAATCCACTCATTCCTCTAGAAAAGGAAAAAATCATCTCTTATTTTTGACATGTTTCTTGCTGTTGATTTCCCTTACGAAGGGTGCAGGTAGCATGTTCTGGTGACGTTCGCGACGGACGTGTGGTTGATATTGTTCACAGGGAACCCACCGGTGATTGTGTAGATGAATTCGTTATCTTCAAAGGTCTGGTTTGATATGCTCATCGTAACATAGTTTCCAGTCTAATCTCCTCATTTGGGCATGATCATTGTACCAATAGAGAAAGCAAAGATCAAAGCAAGAAAAGCAAGGTGGAAAGGGTAGTCTTATTGATATCGTGTGAATAAAGCATGGAATACAACATAATATGACTAAGAACCCTAATTCTTATTGTAGCCGCTTTGCCTTAGTCGTTGTTGAGATAACTTTTTAAATAAATGTCCAAATTAGGGTTTAGGCTTCCTTATTTATAGTAGATCGTTGATGTAGATTCGTAGATATCTCATAGGTATTTTGTAGGAATTTGGATAATTATTGAAAATCTTGGATAGAAGGAATATTTTCATATATCCTCGCTCATTGCTTCTTTCGTAGATATCTGGAAAAATTAAGAAATATTTCATTTTCTCCTAGTAACGATGTCCTTTATAGTAGATAGCCGGGTTTTCTAAAATCTTTGGTTTGATTTCTCTTGGCACTGCTTTCTGGTTGTCAAAGCAAAGTGTTTTGGACATTAAGTCATAGAGAATTTATTTACCCCCAACAACTAATAAAATGTTCATATTACTTTTTCATCCATGTGCTAAATAATAATTCCTTCGTTCTCAAAAATTTAAGTTATTTTAGTTTTTTCCTGGTTCCACAAAAATACATTATATATAGTCTTTAAGATATTCTTATTAATTGAATAAATAAATTGTAAACTTAAAGAAACATTTGTTGAGCAGTTTTGAAAAAATGAATATTATTTATTGATTGTTTTTGTAAAATTTTCAATCAAATAAATAATACTTTAAAGAAAATACTAATTAATAATTATAGTCAACTACTAATTAAATCTCATATTTCCAAATTTTGATTTTAGATTTTAGCAATCTTTTTTTTTCACAAATGTCGCATTTTTGTAAAACCCTTGTATTATTTTTTGAATCCCAAAAAATTAAATAAAAGCCAAACATCTAATATCCAACTATTTAATCCATATTTTTATCACTAAATATTCGTTTATTTTTAATTCTTGTAAAAAGTGTAGAATAAGAGTGGGCAAAAAAATCAAATCCGAAAATCCGAACCGAATCCACCCGAAAATATAGTACGAACACGAACCGGAACCAGTAAAATACTCGAACGGATCATAAACTTCAAAACTCTTAACTAAAACCGAACCCGATCCGAACCGAAATATTTCGGTTACCCAGAAAAATGTGGAATTCAATTATATACTATTTTAGATTTAATATCCAAAAAATCTAAAATATCTTAAAATGTCCAAAAATATTAAAAAATGTTCAAATTTTTCAAAAATATCCAAAAAGACTTTAAAAGTATCTAAAAATAACTAAAAGTATTTGAAATACCATAAACACTCGAAATACCTATTGTTTTTCATCCAAACAATCGAACTAAACCAATATTCGTGTTAATTGTAGGTATTAGATTATACATTTTTTAAATTGATATGTCGTATATTATTTTTATTTTTTTAAATTTGAAGAATTTTTAAGAACATTTGGATATTTTTCATGTTTTTATATAATTTAACCGAATCCGAACAAAAATTTATAAATATTTGAATGGAAGCTAAATTTTTAACCTAAAAATCCAAACCGAATCCGATGGGCCACTAATGTCGAAGATTTACCTGAATGGGTATTATTATCTTATTATAAAGTACTATTCTTTTGTTTTTCTTACTTTCAAGGACTTGCGGAAGCCACTAAATCGACAATTGAAGAACAGATCGGACTACATGAAGCTTATTAATCCGTTTTCACTCTTTTAATAATCTCTCTATACTATAAGAAGTGAAATTGTATATAATTTCTTTTCTGATTTCATCAGTGGACTGACATTTGCTTTTGGAATTTGGATTACATTATTGTACTCCAAGGTTTTAATTTCAAGTGTAACCGTCTTCGAAATAAAAACAAATCAAAAGACTAAACGACAACAATATAATGACCTTCACGCTAAATTAATTACAAAAAACCCACTAAAAAGTAACCCACTTTCAGTCATCATCAGCACCGACTTCTTCATCGCCACCACTTACCGGCGTAAAAGGCTCCGACAATTTCGTCGAGTTCCGACAAAACTCATTACCCTGGTTTCTTCCTTTTTCCGCCGCAACGACGAAATGAGCTAAATCTCCGACGACTTCTATCAGATTCTCCTCACATAGAAACTCTTCACTGTAAACCCTCTCAATCTTTCTCCCAAACTCGTGTACAAAAACATCCGTCGTCTTCTTTTTCCCAGACTTTTTACTTTTCGCCAGAACCGCCGTAGTAAAGATCGGAGCCATGCGTCCCGGCGAATCTGCGGCGTACCCACGTGGCCCATCAATCAGAATCACATCCCAATCGGTCTCATAGACGAAATTGGGGAGATCGTTGATACCTAGTTTGCAATCTGAGAACAAAAGGTTCTGAACAGGTCGACATTCGGGTCGGGTCTTGTAATAACCCAAAAGCTTTCCGGCCTGAGATACTTTGCTGGAGAAAGCGACGTCGTAAGCTTCAACTCCGGGGTTTGTCTGTTCGAATTTGGAGACGGCATAAGGGCTTTCGTCAACGAAGACGGTACGGCCTTGAAAATTGATGGATCTCCAGAGGAGAGATTCATGGGAAAGTCCGAAGATCAGGAGGTTACATGTGGGACCATGGGAGTGGATGACGGAGGAGATCACGGAGAGTTCAGGGAAGGACATGGAGTTGTTTGGTAGAGATGAGGAAGAGTAATGAAGGAGTGCGGCGATTACTGGCGGAGGGAGGGAGGATAATGGTGAAGATGAGGAGAGAGAATGAGAAGTGGTGGTGGAGTGAAGGGAGGATGAGAAGAGAGAGAAAGAGAAGACAAGAGTGAAGAAAGAGAGGAACAAGATGAATAAAATACGGTGGTGATTCGCGGCGGTGACGGCGGAGGCTGATTTCGAGTTTAGAGAAGGGTGGTGGAAGAGGATCAAATTAGTGTTTGTGTTGCTCTTCATTTTTTGCTTTTAACTTTTGTTTTTCAATTGAACAAAAATAAAGAAAGAAGAATGGTGTTTTGACTCTTCGAGAGAAACTCTTTAAAACCCACATTTGAAAAACACGTAGTAATGGTTTAGAAAAAACTAAAGATGAATGTGTTTTTTTTCTTTTGGCTTTTTGTTTCTTCGGTTCTCTTCTCTCCGGTTATGTTTCTCTAACCGGTAGTTTTGAAAACCCTAACGCATGTCGTTGTCAGCTAACATAGTAATTGCTCAGGTCCCACATGATACTTTTGTTTTATTTAATTACAAGATTTTCAAAATTTCGAATCGAGCGTTGAATTTAACATTTAAATTTTTAACCCGAAAAAGCTGCCGAAAAAAACATTTAAACTTTTCACGGTTTAAATGATTTTTTTTTGTCGACCACACATTAAAAATTAGAGAACTCGCGAATTGGAAGACCAAATCGGAGGGGTTGTGTCTACATAAAAGAAATCATTAAAAAGAATACGAGATCGTCGCGTCAGGTCGTCAGCTTGCGTGTTGAGCATCCGCGGTACGTGCGTCAATGAAAAACCTGCGAAGAAACCACGAAATTGCTGGAATTCCTGGAGTTGATTATGAAAAGCCGGCCAGTCCTCCGGATTCTGAGAAATGCTGATTAGCTCCGTACAATCCGTCTGGAAGAACTGGCAGTCGATTCTGCGCTCATGCAATTCCGACATTGCCCATAGCAGGGTTTCAAATTCCGCGTGCAGAGGAGAAAGACTCCGTCGTTGGCATCTCGCCCGAATCAAAGAAACCTCCCCACCCTGCGTGAGGCATATCCATCCAAGACCGGAAGTAGGATCCGATTGCTTCCATGAACCATCTATACGACAATGGAGCCCTTCCGGAGGAATCAAATCACAACAAACCCTCCCCTCATCCGAACTGAGGACAACCTGTGCATCATGCCAAGCC
>OVAN01003048.1:0-17337 GCA_900406275.1 Anastatica hierochuntica
ACTTATACGATCGCAATAAACAGTCGCAAAAAGACAGTTTTCTTGTAGTGTGATATGAAAGAGCTTCAAGATATTAAGAATGCATTTCAGAAGACTAAAGGTCAGCTTGACGAGTCCAGGTCTTAGGTTCAAAAACTTCAGGTTCTGGTGGACGAATTGAAATCTCAAGTGGTGACTTTGTCTGGGAAGAGGGATGATCTAAGTATGGATGTTGAAGTGAAAAGCAGAAGGATTGGTGCTTTGGAAAATGCTAAGAGGACCGCAAAGGCCCAAGTATGTGACCTGATGACCACAAACAAGGAGCTAGCTGATATCAAGGCGGCTGAAATTCGTCTAGCTGTTAGACGTGGAAAGAAAGAAATGGTTAATGCTTATGACAAGGTCTTCTTGAACGTCAAATAGAAGTTCCAAAGGAAGAACTATGAGGTCTCGTTCAAATCTATGCTCAGGAGATTCATGCCAATATTGAACTTCTGACATGTCTTATCTCCAAGGAGATCTCGAGTGTTCAAGTGGAGCATGATAGGTTGCTGGCTCTGCTCTCTTTGGCTGAAGAAAAGTATGAGAATTCTCAGGTGTCAGACTTTACTATTAGTAAGCTCCCACTCCCACAAATCTCCGAGACCTCCGACTTCAACGTAACCTCAATTTTGGAGGACACTTCGGCCTGGTGAGCTAGAGAGGTCCAAGAACAAATGTCCAAGGAGGCTCAAGACAAGGAAGCTGAAGACCAAAGATCATGACCTCTTTTCCTTCCCTTGGTTTTTTTAAATTTTCTAGGCTTTATTCTATCATCTTTTGGTACTTAGGGCATCATTATTGGTGGGATTTGTTTTGGAGCCCTTAACATATTTTATTATTACTTTTATGGTAAGGGATTAAGCTAAGGACTTTTCTAAATTTGTTGAGTATTGGTGGGACTTATCTTGTCCCTTACATAATTAAATCTTAATGTTTTCATTAATAAATGATTGTTTCCATTAATGTTTTGATGGATCTGAAACGGATCTGAAACCCGAAAATATCGTAAACGGATCTGTAACGGATTCAAAAACCGAAAAACAAAAAAACGGATCTGAAACGAAACTGAAACGGATCTGAGAATGAATTTGTTCTGATCCAAACCCAAAATATTTTCGGTTACCCGTTCGATTTCTTTCGGTTCTTGCGGTTTCAGATATTTTTAGATATTTTTGGGTATTTTCGGGTATCTTGGGTTCGGATCGAGATATTTTAAACGGATCCGAAACCCGAAAATATTGTAAACGGATCCGTTACGGATCCAAAAACCGAGAAAAAAAAATCGGAACTGAAACGGAATCGAAACTGATCTGAAAATGAATTTGTTCTGATCCAAAAAAAAACAACAAAAGAGGAAGGGACGTCTCTTATTTAAGGGACGTCCCTTCCTCTTTTGTTGTTTTTTTCTTTTTTTTTTAATTTAAAAAAATGCAAGGGACGGGTCTAAGTCCCACCAATAATGATGCCCTTAGCACCTGGGAAGGCCTTTAAACTTCGTATTTTCGGATCTAGAACTGGAAGCCTGGAGAGGCTTTTAAACCCATTTCCTTTTGAAGCATCTTTATGTCCTCTTTAATGTTAAGTATTTTCATTATTAAGACATCTGCTTATTTTTTTTAAGTCATTTGTAGCCTGTTAATGCTTAAGTCCTTTTGATCCCTAAACACTTTAGGGGTGCCATAGCCATGGCTTCAACGACATTTGATCGATGTGTCCAGCTTACGTTGGTCATTGAATCCTAGAGATGTCGATCCCTTCAAACCTTGAGGTGAAGGTTAAAATCCGAGAGTACTCCGGAAATCTTCGAGATTTGACGCTTTAATAAGATAATTCGATTTTTTTTTTGAGATTTTCGAGGGCTTCTCGACTCGATAGGTTTCTGAAGGTCTCTTATTTGTAAAGTTCTTGAGGACTAGAAACATGAAGTAAGATTGTAGGGTCCTCTAAAAGTGTTAGGTCTTTTAGAGGCCTAAAATGAGAAACAGGATTTCCAAACCTTTCGGGTTAAGTCTCAGATTCGTGGGACCCCGAGACAAATGATAGAATTTTAAGATTTTAATAAAAATCAGGTCCCTGGGAACCTGAGTCGATTGATGGGATTTCGAGACCTTCGGTAAAAATCAGGTTTTTAGGAACGTGATAAGATTTTAAGACCTTTGGCGGAATTTAGGTCTTTAGGAACCTGAGTTGATTGATAGGATTTTAAAACCTTTGGCGAAATTTAGGTTACTAGGAGCCTGAGTTGATTGATAGGATTTTAAGAACTTTTAATAAAATTTAGGTTTCTAGGAACCTGATAGGATTTTAAGAGATACAGCAAAATTTAAGTTTCTAGGAACCTGAGTTGGTCGATAGGACTTTAAGACCTTTGTTTATCCAGGTGTCTGGGAACCTGATAGGATTTTAAGACCCTTTGGGGAATTTAGGTTTCTAGGAACCTGAGTTGATTGATAGGATTTTAAGACCTTTTGTGTCAAGGTTTTCGGGAACCTGAGATTTATGGCGAATATTCTTTTGAATGATATGTGCTAAGAGAAGCACAAATCTTTTATCTCAATAGTTCAAACAGACTACAGAATATATACAGATTTTGAGATTTTCATGGAATCCTTATGAAGTAAATGATGTTGTTTCATTTCAGGTGCTCAGTGGCCAGGGACTTATGGTGTTTGGATGGCCACCTCGCCGAAATTGGTGAGTTTTTAGGAGGTGGGGCTGAACTCATTGTAAGAGATGCCCACGTACCCTGTCAATGGATCAAACCTAACGTAGTTCGATTTTTGTTGAGTACGTAATGGTAATACTTTTTGAGGTTCATGGCGTTCCATGATCGTATTTTTGGTACTCCGATTCTGACTTTATAAGTTTATAAACGCCAGGGCGTACTATGTGGGAGATCCGATAAGGTCCTTCCCAATTAGTACTTAGTTTCCCAGCACCTCATTCTTTGGTATTTTCGTACACTTTCCATAGTACAAGATCACCTACTACAAACCTTCGTAGTATCACATAAGAATTGTAGTGTTGAGCCATAGCTTGTTGGTAAATTTGAATACGAATTAGTGCTTGGTCTTGTCGTTCCTCAATTATGTCGAGGTTATCAAGTAATAGCTGGTCGTTGACTTCGAGAATTAATGCACATAGGATTCAACGGAGACTTTTGACTGAGGCTTTAGAAGGGACAACGACCTCCATCCCGTAAGCTAAAGAGAAAGGGATTTCCTCAGTAGCTCTTCTTAGAGTGGTACGGCATGCCCAAAGGACTTCGGGTAGCTTTTCAGCATGTCCGTTTCCTTGAAGATATTGAGGTGTGGATGTAGTGAGACGTATGTTCCACGTTTCACAGTATGCTCTAAAATCATCGGATATGAATTGTGATCTGTTATCAGTTACGATTTCATAGGAGATTCTATGGCGAATACGATATCTCGCCATACAAATCTCTCTACTTTGAATTTGGTCACCTGTTGGAGGGTCTCGACTGCTATCCACTTGGTGAAATAATCGGTTAGGACTAACAAGAAGCGTAGTTTCTGTTTTCCTTTACGTAAAGCTATTTGGGGTCCTACGATATCCATGGACCTACGCATTGAATGATAAGGTGCAGATATCGAGGATAGTTTCTCTGTCGGTTGGTGAATAATCGGGGCATGTCTTTGACACTTGTCACAGTAGGAGGAATAGGTTTCGCGATATGTGACTATGGTAGGCCAACAAGATCCTTGCCTTTTGAATCAGATGGCAAGGGCTCGACCTCCGAAATGGTTCCCACAGGAGCCTTTGTGCATTTTAGCCATAAGCTTAAGAGCGTCGAGTCCATGGACGCATTTCATGTAATGTCTTGAGAGGCTTTGTTTGTCGAGGTTGGAATATTTTATGTAATATCTTGCGCTTAGGACTTTGAGTTTTCGAGCCTCCCACTTGTGGGGGAGGGGGCACCCCTCCCTAATATATTTCATAATTGTAACCTCCAATTTGGCCTTCCAAGTACTTTGTCGTGAAGGGATGATGGCGGTTCCCATGTTGCTTCATCTGCAGGCTCCAAGTTATCGTTGTTGATTGGCACTCCGTGAGTCTGGATCGTGCCCCCGGAGGTAGCTTGAGAACCAAGGTCTGAAGGACCTCTTTTGTCTTTTGTCGCGTCGGGTTTTGGTTTTTGGGAACCAAAAGGTGGTATGAACCTGGGTGAGATGCTCGTCTTGAACCGATGTGGTTGCCACCGTATGGGGCTTGCTGTCACTTTTCTGGTCTTTTAAATCATTTTTGATAGAGGCCTTGGTGGCGATGTCGATACTTGGATTGTTTATACCTTCAACAGGTATAATGCGCTTTACCAGGGGATTGGAGGTAGAGGCTAAGCCTGCCAACGCATCGGCAAAAGAGTTTCCTCCACGTGGGATTCTTGTTAATTCGAATTTTTCAAATTGCTTAGTGAGGTTTTGTACGATCCCAAGGTATGCCCCCATTCTTTCATCTCTTGTTTCGTATTCACCGCGAAATTGGGTGGCCACTAATTGAGAATCACTGAAAGCATTTAGCTCTCGGATCCCAAGTCCCAAAGCCAATTTTAAGCCAGTGATTAGTGCTTCACATTCAGTCTCATTGTTTGAAGCATTGAAGCATAATCTGTAGGACTTTTCGATTACTTCGCCAGCTGAAGAGGTTAGTCTTAGGCCGATCCCAGAGCCTTGCTTCGAGGATGCTCCATCGAAGTGGAGTGTCCATTTTGGGGTTATTGAGCTTGTATCAAGGTGATCGATAGCTAACTCAATAATAAAATTGGTCAGCACTTGAGTTTTACTAGCAGTTCGGGGTCGATATTCTATATCGTATTCGCTAAGCTCAATGGCTCATTTGAAAAGACGTCCAGATTGGTTGGGACTGTGGAGTATTGTTTGCAATGGTTGACATGTCATCACGACGATTCGGTACGAGGGGAAATAAGATCGAAGTTTTCGGGCTGCAGTTACCACTGCTAAGGCCATTTTTCCATAGCCAGATACCTCGTCTCAGCATCTATAAGACTTTTACTTGTGTAGTAGACAAGTATTTATTCGTTTTTCTCCTCTCTTACTAAAACTCCGCTAACTGTTGACGGGGATACATCAATATACAGGTATAGTGGTTCCCCTACAACTGGTTTAGAGAGTATAGGAGGCTCAGATAAATAAGATTTGAGCTGCTTGAAGGCTTCCTCACATTTATCATCCCAGAGGAATCTCTTATTATTCTTTAAGAGTTTGTAAAATGGAAGGCACTTATCGGTGGACCTAGAGATGAACCGATTTAAAGCTGCGATCCTTCCGGTCAATCTCTATACCTCCCTGGTTGTCTTAAGAGACGACATTTCTAGGAAGTTAGCTATTTGGTTTGAGTTGGCTTTGATACCACGTTTGGTTACCAAATAGCCTAGGAATTCCCCTGAAGGTACTCCGAAGGTGCATTTAGCGGGGTAAGCTTCATGTCGTACTTATTCAAGATATCGAAGCATTCCTTCAAGTGGGCATGTGGTCTTCCTCCCTTGAGTACTTGATCAACATATTTTCTATATAGAATTCTATGGTCTTTGCGAGCTGTCGGGCGAATATCTTGTTTACAAGCCTCTGGTAAGTAGTTCCAACGTTTTTTAAACCAAATGGCATAAATTTATAGCAGTGGATGCCATGTTCAGTTATAAAAGCGGTTTTTTCTTGGTCCTCAGGATCCATCATAATTTGATTATATCTTGAGAAGGCGTCCATGAAGGACAATAAGTGGTGGCGAGCTGTCGCCTCCACTAAGCGATCAATGTGAGGCAACGAGGAGCTATCTTTAAGACACGCCTTGTTCAGGTAAGTGAAGTCGATACAAATCCTCCACTTTCCATTTTTCTTTTTAACAACAACCGGGTTAGCAAGTCAGTCGGGGTAATGAACCTCTCGAATGGAATATGCTTTTGTAAGCCGGTCAATCTCGTCGTTAACTGCCTGAGCTTTCTCATGGCCAAGCTTCCGACGCTTTTGCTTGATGGGCTTAAACGTAGGGTCTACAAGCTTATGAGTTGTCATGCTTGGGTCAATACCCTTCATGTTGTTGGTGGACCATGCGAAGGTTCCAACATTGTCTTTGGGGAACTCAATGAGTCTCCTTTTGGTTTGGGTGGGTAATTCTGATACACTAAAGACGCATCTTTCAGGATGAGCGTCGTCAATGCAAACCTGTTTAATGAGGTTTTTAGGGGGACCTCGCGTGTTTTTCGGCATCATACGCTCCTCCTGAATCTGTAACTGCTATTGGGTAGATTCCTTAAGGATCTGGAAACCTCCTAAGTAACAGATTCGGGATACCTTATGGCTACCTAAAACTGTAGCTATTTCGTCAGGGGTCAGGAACTTTACGCATTGATGGTAGGTCGATGCCACCGCTTTCATCTTATTAATCCATGGTCTCCCAAGGATAGCGTGAAAGGGCGTTGAGTGATCTATGACCATGAAATTAATCATTTTCATGATCCCGCAAGCGATGACGGGGAGTTTGATTGTTCCCAAAGAGGAAGTTGTTTCACCGGAGAAGCCTACCAGGTTAGCTTTCTCCACCGTGATCTTGTAATCTTCTATCTCCATTCTTTTTAGTGCATTGTAGAATAAAAGGTCTACGGAGCTTCCGGTGTCAACCATTAGCTTAGGTACCTCATATCTTGCAACATTGAGAGTAACGACAATAGAGTCATCATTGGTCTATCGAGATGGTGTGTTTCGCTTTCCCAAAAGGAGATTTTAGTACTACGTTCCTGTGCGAGAGGTTTCTTTGAGTAGATGAATCCGCCTTGCGCAAGTGACATTTGATTGAGTTCACCGAGTCTCGCCAGATGTCGGACCCTCCAAGGATGTAATCTACCCTCCAGTTAAAGGGTTGCGAGCTTGGAGCCTTTTCAAATAGAGCAGCTACTGTGCTTTTCAGAAGAAGGGGTTGAGAGCAGGTTCAGAGGCTATTTCCACAAGGGAGCTTTCTGAGGATCATGTCAACCCTCTTCTTGAGAGCTGGTGGTGGCGAACCAGTGTATTTTTCGGGTGAGTTATCTCGTGTTGGTGGTGAGGCTTCCCTTAGGGCTCCTTTCTGAAAAGGGATTGGTTTTTTGAGCTCCACGTCTTTTATTTCTCCGGCAGTGAATTTCGCAGCTAACTGACGTTAGAGGTCCTAGCATTCCTCTGTGGAATGACCTTTTCTTTCATGATAAGAGCAAAATTTGTTCTCGTCATATGATTTAGTCCATGGGACCTTGTTCGTTACCGCAACAGGTTTCTCTTGCTGTGTTCGATCAACAACTTAAGAATGCTCACTCTGCCCTTGACTGTTTCTGGGATTACCTTTTTGGGTGGTTCCCTGGCTTCATGGGAGTCAGCCTTCGGAAGGTTTTGAGGCTTCTTATGGATCTTATCCATTGTTGCGATTTCCTCTTCCATAGTGATGAACTGGGATGCTCTATTTAGTGCATCGTCGATTGTTTAAGGGGGATTAATGGTTAATTCGGACCAAAACTCTGATCGGTACCAAAGACCTCTACTCAGGGCTTCGATGGCCACCTGATCGTTAGGGTTCGAAATTTTGGTCCTTACTGCTCTGAATTTATCTATATAGACTCTGAGCGTGTCCCCAACTCCTTGTCTAACTTTTCAGAGTGAGTCGAGTATTGTTTTATGAAAGTGTTAGTTAGCTGATCAAAGCTATCGATCGAGTTTGGTTCGAGGCCCGAATACCATTCGAGAGTTGCCCCCCTTTAGGTTCTCGGCAAAGGTTTGACAGTATCCGGCCTTGCACTCTTCACAGGTGAAGTGAGCTTTGACAATAGCTAGCCTGAAGACTCTTAGATGAACTTTAGGATTTGATGTTTCGTCATACCCAAGAATCCAAAATTTTCTTGTATCTCTAATATAAGAGTTCGCAATTATGTCCGTAAACGGAGTTCCTCGAGTTTTTTTCAATTATGCTTTCGATTTCGAGAGATTAGCTTGTGGCTCTTTGGACCTAAGCAGTCAGCTTTTGAAGCGTTGCATGAGTTCTTTCCATATACCTCCGGATAGCCTCGAGTCCATATAACTAGACTGGAACTGAGTCATCAGGAGGCACACGATTATATGGCTCATGTGGAAACCATGTTTGGTCGTTTCCCCAGGTAGTTGGAGAGCTTAGTCTCTCTCGGGAACCTTGGTTGGTTTGTTGGATTTTGGGGGGAAAATGGTTGTCAGGCGGATTTTGGTAAGTCGTAGTCTCGGCTCTTGGTTGAGCCTGAGTCCCAAGATAGAGGGATTAGTTCTAAGCCTGGTGAACTTAAGCAGAGGCTCTACCACCAGACAGGATCAGAGCATCTTCTCTTGATCAGAGAAGATTACGATTCTGCTCAGGCGTCTGATGAGGAGCCTGTGCAGGTATTGTACTTGTTCTTGTGACGTTAGTTCCCATAGCTATGGTAGCTGGAGGGTTAAATGCTTGGGATGTTCTCGAAACAGGATTCTGGAGGTTGGTCCCTAACCTCCAGGTACCATGATACTAAGGGAGAACTCCAAGCGTCCTCGAGGAAAAGACGGGCGGCCACAAGGTCTCTGAAGGTAACTCCAAAGCCTCGACGCTGCTGAGGCTGCGACAACGGAGCCAGAGACCTCGTTACCTTTTCGATTCGTTGATCATATTGTTGTTGTCGAAAAACCAATTGGTGAATTAAGCGCTCGTTTTCTTGGGTTTTGTTCACTAGTTGCAACATCTTCTGACGGATCTCAGACAGCTGCGTTGAAACCTAATTTGTAGCTTGCGCTAGAGGCAGAGATTCGACAGAAGCCTGTTGCTCGGGTTCCCCGAGAGCCACAGGTCTCGGGTTAACGTCGCCATAGAGCCTTTGAGAGGTTGTTCTTGTGTTTACTGGATCGGGATGAGCCTCTGTCAAGTGTTGAGGTTCAGTTTGAGTATCAGAACGGTGAGACTCGGTGATTGGGAGATCGGAGCCTCTGCCATTCAGTGAGTTGAGACTCGGTGCAAGGAAGCGAATTACGGCTGACTGAGATCTCGACTGATTGGATCCATCTCTAGTTATGGAGTCAGGGACTTGATGTCTCGTCCCCACAAACGGCGCCAAAATGTGGAGGTGGAATCTGACACTTAAAATTTGTTGATGAATTGAAGAGAGGAGAAAGACCTATGGGTCGAATCCCGTAAGAACAAAAGTAAAAGAGAAAATTACCTAAACTAAATCCGTAAAATATGTTTATTACTACAATAACACATGTTTACTAGACTAACTCTAATCTTCTTGCAAAAGACCATTAGACCCAAATAATCATCTTATTAACAATATTGCCATTTTAATTGATTTTTATACTAATATATCTATGCTTCAAATTAAACATAATTCATTCCCCTAAAAAGATCTAGTAAACCCTAAAATAATAAACAATTGTGTTGAAAAAAAAGAGGTAAAAAAAAAATAAAAGCGGTCGTGAGTCTCGTGACAACACAGTGGCCGTCGCCAACGTTCACCACTAGCGGCCGTTGTTCTTCATCACTCGTCGACGTCGTTCTTCATCACTCGCCGGCGTCATCGTCCGCGACGATGTTTCTCCACCTGCACCAGTCGCCGCTTCTCTGCTCAACAACAAAGCCGCGACACTGTCTCTCTCAATCTCGCCGTGAAGTCGGCGGTGCTGCCATCATAGCGCCGACTTCTATAATCTCGGCGTCTTTAACTGTCTCTGGCGCCGTCGATTTTATCTACTCCATCGGAGTTCGTCATAAACCGCCGGTCACTTCCTCTTCAACCGTCGTCGTTGTTATGTTTCGATTTGCCCCAAAATTTTGAGAAATCAAAAACCGATCTCTCTATTACGATCACAATCTGTGTTTTACTCACATATTTGTTAACTTTGGCTACAGATTTACACAATTAGTTTTTGATGTTTGCTCAATTGTTACAGAGTTGTTTGCTTGATTACGACAGATTTTTTTAGGTTATAGCTACAAATTTATTCATTAGCTACATCTTTTGTAAGTGCTTAACTACAAATTTATTCGTGCTCTAATTTTTTATAGCTACAGATTTGTTCTCTTAATTATAACGGATTTATTATTTTGTAGTTACAGATTTAATCTTTTGTTTGCTGAGAAGCTACCGATTTAATTCTCTAGTTCTGCGTTGTCTCTACAGATCTGTACTAATTTGTTTATGTAATGACTACAAATTTATTCATTTGTTGTTTACTAAAATAGCTACCGATTTTGTTTATAACTTTTGGTTGCTACAGAATTTGCGTTTAACAATTTCCAATTAGTACAGATTTTTTTTGCTTATTTACTACATATTTGTAGTTTTTTAGTTACAGATTTGTGCCTTCTTTCACTTCGATTTGTGCCTTCTTTTTTACTTCTACGCATAATCGAAGTACATCAGATTTTGATTTTCCAATAAAAGCTTCAAATTGTCTCATACTTGAAATGATTGCCGGAGTTGTATCTGGAGGTAATCTCTGTATAACTTTCTTCGGAAAGATATAACTCAGCTCAATGTCGAAAAGTTTGTCATCCAATCCATAAGCTTCATAAATCATCGTAATGAAATCCTCAAAACGTTTATTACCACTACAATGAAAGATTCTCGAACCTTTGTTATTATCATCGACGAATAACCATCTTTTGTTGTCAAACATCCACTTCCCACAAACTAGAATACTCTGCTCCATCGGATTAAATGGAGATGTTGATTGCAGAGAGGAAGAATATATTATCATGGAGAGGAAGAATAAAACAAGAACAATAATCACGTTAAAGAAGAAGGAAGAAAAAAAAAGAACATGAAGAAGGAGCAATTGTCAATGGCTGCTTTATAAAAGTAAAGAACATGAAGAAGGTGTATTTTTATCTTTTTAAAAATAAATCTTAGCCATTTAAAAATAATCTGAAGAAATAAATTTGTAGTAACACACACATACACAAATCTGTCGCATCATAGTGGAAAAAAAAATCATCATAGCAAATCTTAAAAATAAATATGTAATGACGTGAAAAAACTTTTCCGCTATTCTAGTCATAGAAAAATATGTACCTTCACAACATACATTAATCTGTAGTAAAAGACTAAAAGTTTGTGGTTGCCTAAAAGTCTGTAGCCAAATAAAATATATATGTCAGTACATGATGTTAGTCTAGTAATTAACTTTTTCAAAATATATCTGCAGCCAAACTACATATTTTTCATCGAAAAACAAATCTGCATTGTCGTGATCAGGAAATATTTCAAATCAAAAACAAATCTGTCACGACAAATCTGTGGTGTTAAACAAATCTGTAATTATTGAACTAAAAAATCTGTGGAAAAATATAAATCTGTAGAAACATAAAACAAATCTGCATTGAATTTTCGTCGACAAATTTGTAGGAGTTTTATAAACCTGCAGCAACTAAGACGAAAAATATGTGGGATAAAACAAATCTGTGGCGGATTAATAAATCTGTCGCCTCGCAAATGACAACAAATCTGTGGTTCAGGAAAAAATTTGTGATTCTAAAAAACAAATCTGTATACAGATTTGCTATTTTTCGAGAAATAAATATCATTACAAATTTGTTTTCCAGATTTTTTTTTCCCAGCAAAATTTCATTAATGGCATTCCTGTAATATTTTTTTCAATTTGCTGTAGGATTCTAGCTCTCAAATCTTTGCTTATGGAAAACCATTTTAGAAAAGAACTTGTCTCTCAGTGATTGCCAGAACAAAGAAGCAGCACAAAATAAAGACCACGAACGAGATTTGATTCATCATCGTAATACGAGGTCGGAACTGATTGCGTATACCTCTAAAACTCCAAAGGAGAAGTCCCGTGAAATCGATTTTATGGGTTACAAGCTTCCTTACTTGTGGTTTCTAGTGTACTCGTCTTTCCTGCACACCACATGCTCGGCGAAATTACTAGACGAAATCCTTACATGTCTCATTAACGCTGCAGGGCTTGAGGAAAGTAGTTATCTTTGGCTTAAAATCTGATTACGCCCACTCCTCGCAAGTCAACATGCTTATGGTTTCGCCCACCTGTAGAGGTAACTAATCCCTTCCCCTTGAGAGCTCTGTTGTATCTAGCTTTTCTGGTCATCCTTAATCTCATCAGGTCTTTATCCTCACACTACAGATCCCAACCCAATGGGTTTATCTGCCAGATGCTCTTATGCGCGATTCTTTCAGGTTTTTTATTTTCATCTCCTCTTAAGTTTTCATCTTTGCTGATTCCTGAGGTTGAGAAGCATGCTTTCACCTACTTTTTACTTTGGTATAGCAGATTCCCAAAAGCGAGTGTGTCATGAGGTTAGGAACCTTTGTTTGTTTCAATAAGAAAAATACTACGCAGCACACAACTTTCGAGAAACGGCATGTATTTACTCAGAATGTGGATCTTCCCCCTGTTTTACCAAAGAACAAGAAAAAACCTTATCCTGTTCCTTTTAAGCAAATTCAACAAGAGGCTAGGAAAGATAAGAAACTCGCCCAAATGGGTATAGAGAAACACTTGGACCCTCCGAAAAATGGACTACTAGTCCCTGATCTTGTTCCTGTAGCCTATCAAGTGATTGATAACTGGAAGTTGTTGATTAAGGGTTTGGCACAGCTTCTCCATGTTGTTCCTCTCTTTGCTTGTAGGTAAATTAGCTGCCAATGTCTGTTTTGTCCATTTGCAGCAAAGAACCTTTTTTTGTTTTGATAAATTCTGCTGAAAGTTTCCACTTACTCTGTTCTAGTATTTTTGCAGTGAATGTGCGGCGATTCATGTGGCCAATGCTGGTCACAACATTAAGGATTGTAGTGGTCCAACAAGTTCACAGCGGCATGGTACCCATTTATGGGTCAAGGGCACCATCAATGATGTTCTTATTCCTGTCGAGTCATACCACATGTTTGACCCTTTTGGGCGGCGCATAAAGCACGAATCCCGGTTCGACTATGAAAGAATCCCAGCAGTTGTTGAGCTATGTATCCAAGCTGGAGTTGAAATCCCGGAGTATCCTTGTCGTAGAAGGACACAACCAATCCGAATGGTCGGCAAGAGAGTGATTGATCGAGGTGGATATGTTAAAGAGCCTAATAAGGCTTTTTGTTCGACTTCATCATCGTCATTATCATCTCCACTAGCCGATCTCGATACGTTTGGTGCTTGTGAAAGGTATCCGCCTCCCTCACCAGAGGATATACCTAAGATAGCACAGGAAACAATGGATGCTTATGAAAAAGTGAGATGGGGAGTGACGAAGTTGATGAAGAAATTCACTGTGAAAGCATGTGGATATTGCTCTGAAGTACATGTAGGACCATGGGGACACAGTGTGAAGCTGTGCGGAGAGTTCAAACACCAATGGAGAGATGGGAAGCACGGATGGCAAGATGCTATGGTGGAAGAACTCTTTCCTCTGAACTATGTATGGCATGTGAGAGACCTTACAGGAAATCCGCTTACCGGAAGTCTCAAGAGGTTTTATGGTAAAGCCCCTGCTGCGGTTGAGATTTGTATGCATGGAGGAGCTCGGGTTCCTCAAAACTACATGGCGATGATGAGGCTTGACATCACCGTTCCTGATTCACAGGAGGCTGACATGGTTGCATAGGTCTTTGGATATGTTCATAGTAGAACACTGTATTGGTAGATGAAGAAGCTTCAGAATATATTGCTAAAATCTTGTCATTTAGTGTTTCTTGTAGTTTGGGTATTAAGTGATGTAGCGTATGGTGTTTGGTTCGGTTTTATCAGTGTTGTTATTTTGTTTAGGTCTTTAGGTTTTGAAGCATGTTTACCTTTATGTTTTATTCTTCTTTATTTTATGAAAAAGAGATTAGGGTTGGAGCTTTGGACTGTTTATCCCTGCCTTTTATTTAGCTTTTTGATTTGATCTTAGGAAGTGATTGTTCGTGCAATATTTGTATTTACCTTTTTGAATTTTAATTAGGAAAACAAGAATTCTTCACAAACTCGTCAGAAGGAGTAGGCAAAATACCCAGACCCTTTTTACAACAAAAAGAAATAAAAAAATTACAACAAAAAAATACCCAGATCCAAAAAATTGAATCGAATCCAAACCGTAAAAGTAGTCTCGAACCGAACCCGAACCGTTGAAATATTCGAGCAAAATCTTGACCTCATTACCCGAAAGAATCGGAACCAGACTGGAACTGAATTGAGAACCGAATTAGTACTCAAAATACCTGAAAATAATTATATATACAAAATATTGTTTATATTTATATATCTATAATATAAATAATCAAAATTATAAACTAACTTTTAAAATGTTATTTATTTTTAAAGTATTTCGGGTAATTTTGAATATTTTTTAGTATTTTATTCTAGTACTTTTGAATATTTTTTGGTACTTTGGATACTTCGGATATTTTTGGATACTTCGGTTTTTTAAAAGTAAGCAAACAACTAGAACCGAAAATATCCGAACAAATACCATATTTTTTTTTGGTTCCAAAGATAAATACTCGAAATACCCGAACTCCAAAAATAACTGGATGGATCTTCGACGTTAAATATAAAATACCCAAAACTTGAAATACCCGACCCGAACTGACCCGAATATCCGAACGCCCAACCCTTCTTGTAAGTCTTTGACCTTTCTGTTTCTTGAACGAGACATGAGCTTCTAAGCCACACAAGAATGATCTTAACCCATTGATCTTCGACACTCGTTTGTAATTGTCCGTTGCAACAATTGGTATCTATTATGATAAGAGCGAGTTTAACATACAAGAAACCTTAAAAACGTATAGAGAAACTACAAGATTAAGGTAAACACCCGTGTTAGGGTTTTTATTGATAGTGTGAATTAATAAATTACAAAGACTAACATCCATATTTATAAAATCAACTTCCTAAACCGCTTAGATTTAGGGTCCTAAGCTTATTAAGAAACCGTATACCCCCGCATATGTCAACCTTGACTACGAAACACAGTCGTGACCTAATCTTCCTACACCCGGTCAAGATGTTGGCCTTCTTCACCTGAATGAGACGCTCATATAAAACCTAATCTTCTTATAACCTGATGAGATTTAAGTCATTTCCAGAATCAACAAACTCTACATTGACAAAAAAATCTCTTCACGACTCTTAATCCCATCAACCTTCTGCGGGAAACCTTCCATTTCTTTTAGCAACATACCACATGAAGCAAATTCAAGCAATGCTTGATTTTCTCTGATGTGACAGGTTTTGTCAACATACCAGCTGCATTCTCCAACGTATGCACCTTCTCCAGTAGGACTCCGCCCGAGGCCACTAGCTCTCTGATCTTGTGAAACCTCACTGCTAGGTGTTTCGTCCTAGCATGATACACCTGATTCTTAGCCAGACATAACGCACTCTAGCTATCACTATGTAGCTGAATTCCACCTTGATCAACACAAAATTTTGAAACTTGTCCTTGAACTCAGACTGCTTCTTTGGCTACCTCTCCCATCACCATGTACTCAGCTTCTGTGGTAGACATTGCAACAACATATTGTACCACAAACCTCCAACATATAGGACCTCCAACAAGAGTAAACACGTACTCTTAACCTCCTATTTCTAAGTCACATGCATAATCTAAATCAACATATCCCACAACTGAACCACACTCTTAACCTCCTAAAATAAGTCCATAGTCAAATGTTTCTCTCATATATATGTGAATCCATTTTATAGCATTCCAATGGTCTCTCCCATGATTAGATATATACTTGCTTATTTGACTAACTACTTGTCCCATATCTGTACTAATGCACACCATAGCATACATAATGCATCCAACTGTGCTAGCATAAGGAACTCACGCCATATCTCTGATCTCCTCATCAGACTTTGGACCCTAGGATGCCGAGAGTCTGAAGTGAATCGCCAATGGTGTAGAAGTTGGTTTTGCATCAGCCATGTCAAAACTTTCTCACACTTTCTTTACGTAGTTCTTCCGAGAAAGCCATAACTCTTAGAGCCCCTATCTCTGTGAATCTCCATCACAAGGATCTTCTTTGTAGCATCAAGATCCTTCTTATCAAAGTCTTCACTCATAAATCCTTTCAATCCCATAATATCTTCCATATTGCTCCCATGGATGAGCATATCATCAACATAAAGTAGCAAAAATATAATAGAACCATCAAGGAAGTTCACATGTTCCTTCTCAGGCATTCCATGTTTCTTCTTGAAAACCCACTTGCAGCCTATAACCTTCTTGCCTACAGGTAAAAGAGTGAGATCCCAAGTCAGATTCTTGTGAAGACTCATTGTCTCCTCTATCATAGTACATATTCACGTTTTTTCTCTCCAAGCTATTCAAAGCTTCTTGAAAGATAGATGGATCATACATGCTACCTGCAAGAGCATAATTAACCATGTCTTCAAACCCAAATCTAACTGGAGGTTTGATCATACACTTAGGTCTGCTAGCTACCATAATATCATACGCTCGTTGTTGTCCACTACTCTGCCTTTTCTCTGCAGAGAGCTCACCACTAACTGCTTTCGATCTACCTTTATTAGACCCCTCCTAAGCTACTTCAGGATCCATGTCAGTCTCCATAGTCACATGCACTCAGTCTGATCTCGACTGCTGCACCATATAATCCTTGTCAAGACCACATCTTGACTAAACACCCTTTTCATATCCTCAGGATCTCACAACTTGGACTCTTTCACACCTTCATCAAAGCTTAGAAAGATGCACTTCTTGGATTCCAAATCCAGCTTTGACCTCTCATAGCTTGAAACTAGCATATAACCTGGACATCCAAACACCCTCAATTTAGATATATTGATAGCTCTGGTTTTCGCCCGAGAAAACACTGCAAGCGCACATAAGTACGTTGTAGTGGTTCAGGATCAAATCCATAGAGACCAAAGGTAGCACGAAGAATGTCAGATCAAACAGCGGGCTAAAGCGAAAAGATGTATTTTAAGAAATGCAATAAATCAAAATTAAGAAAACAAAGTAAGCAAGCAAGCAACCGCGGGGTTGTGATTCAATCAAAGAAGTGTAGGGCATTGGGTATTCTCAGGGAAACAATTCATTGAAGATTCGAATTATAGATTAGGGAACAAGTTTTAAACCTTCTTGAACTCAAACACTAATATAAAACTGATCTACTTCCGTAGTATCAATTCCCTATGTATTAGAAACCTCAATACTAACTTCCGTTGACTCTCAGATTCTAATAATGCATTCTAAACAGGTTTGATACGTTCACAATTCACTTAAACATCAATTTCCATTGGCTTAAGAAGAATTGCTCATTTAGGATTCTTTTAGGCATTTAAACAAACACTTTCCAGG
>OVAN01003048.1:17360-30670 GCA_900406275.1 Anastatica hierochuntica
CAGTTTAATTTCATGCGTTACGAACAATCCTAGATGAAGATCAATTGATTAAATCCCTAATCATACAATTCTATGTCAACAAATCATGAATCCCTATGTGAGAACCCTAAACCCAACGAGTAGACTACTCACTCATGATAATCGCATAAACACAGATCAAATCAAAGAGAGACATNATTGTATTGAACAAAAATAAAGAGTAACGGTTCAAAAAGCTTTTCAGATTCGAAGTACAGAAGATGATTCTTCTCCCTAGGTTACAAATCTCTCTCTTGCTCTCAAAAACTCAGAAAAAGTGCATAATGAAACAAGAAACACGAGCTTAGGTCTTAGTAATAAAATCCGGTTCACAATAAGTTCCTTCTGGCTCTTCGTAAAATCGGTCCGCAAAACAGGACAGGGATCGATCGATCTTGAAACAAGGATCGATCGATCCTTGTCCATCTGACTGGGTATGTCAGCTTTTCACGAACACTTCCTTCGATGCTTGAAATCCGTCCAAAATGAAATCTTTCCGCACAGCCAAGCTCGATCCCTGTAAAAACACTAAAGAACGCAAATCCACGCCAAAGAGATCCGAATACATACTAAAAACCATAATTCTCGAGTAAAATCCGTAATAGAAAACCACTAAAATACTAACACATCAAATCCCCCAGACTTGAATCTTTGCTTGTCCTCAAGTAAAGGAAATGAAGACTAAGCCTACGGGAAAAGAAGTTTGAAAACCAAATGGATCATATGCTATCAGATCCACTACTTTCGCTAACCATATAAACTCAGAAAAGTTAGATCATTCTCCCCAAGAATCGCTGCATTAACTCCCAAGCCCATCCATAATCTAAAATTTGAACCTGCAAACTCAGCTTCCATGTTAATAACTCTCTACATTCATTCAAGATAGGCGTGAAATTTTTTCACCAAAGAACTCATAATCAGGAAATCAGGCTAGGTATTCAAGGCTTTTAGTGGTGAGCCTTAGAGTGTTTGAGGTATCAAAAATTGCGTCAGGATGCAAGACATTATGCAAAATCGTAAGAGAGAAAGAGTATATTGATATCCATGTCCTAACTACCCAAGTACAAACCACCAATCAAAAGTAAACCGAATATGTGCAATACTTCAGGGTGAACCCAATCAACAAAATAATATGCAAATGCTAATTTCTAAACCAGATATGAAGAAGAAATAAATAATTTTCGTTTTTTTTTCAGAATAAAAATTTGGAAGAAATTAGCATATCAATGACGTTTTTAAACATTAAAACACCCATACAACATGAAGAAATGCAACATATCCATCTAAACCACCAAAACACCCAACATCGAGAAATCAGACACTCAAGACCGTGTCTAAACTACCTAAAATGTATAATCCTACCTAAGCAATTAGAAGGATCATGTCTACCCTATTCTCTCCATTGTTTTTACACATGTGTGCATATAAGATAAAAAAAGAAATGCATGGTGAATCAAGGAGATAAGGTAAGGGTGTGGTGTCAGACTAAAGATGAGTCTGGTCACTCAGGATTACTGAAAAGAATGGTAGAAAGAATGGGGATATAATCCTGAAAGATGGGTTTGACTCCTGATTTTAAGTCCCTGGATCAAAGCAATTAAGTTCATTAGTAGACCAAATAAAATAGAGTTAATAACATTTCAGACAAAAGTCTGAGTTCTAGAGATTTTTGGTGGGGAGTTTGGTCATGAGTTATTCCGATTTGCCTGCGCTAAAAGTCCAAATGAAATGGTCAATGAGAATATAAAGAAGTCCAATGCGCAGAGATAATAGTCTGAAATCATCATGAAGCATAAACAATCCATAACTGACTCAATAAAAACATCAAAAGACTCAAATAACACCAAAAGAAAAAGAAAATCATAAGTAACCTCCCCCAGACTTATCTCGCATTGTCTCAGTCTGAAATAAATCCCAAGAAGGGGTAAGTAGCAAATAAAAATCCAAATAAAAAGAAAAATAGAAATAAAAAGAAAAAGGAAAGAGAACTACTGAGCTGCTCTGGAGGTGCTAAGCATCTGTCCGAGTCTGGTTCTGGGGTGCCTGCCTACATCTCTGGAAGCTGACTCTGCTCTCCTCTTGGAGCACTCCACGTTCCATTTGGCCTCCTCTCGCGAAAGAGCCACACGAGTCTCTCGAGTCTCCTCGTCCTCACTAGACTCCTCGCTCTCAGTCTCCTCGTCATCATCATCTGCATCAGCTGCAGCAATAAGTGGTGCTCTGCGCCTAATAGAGTCCTCACAAACAGACCTGCTAGGAGAACAAGAAAGTAGCCTCCCTATCCTGGAGAGCCCTCTGGAAAAACGCAGCATGAGAGAGCTCATCCTCTGATGACTCTGAACGGTCCATGCTTTGAACTCAGAAGCAGTAGCAGAAGGACACGGTGGCGAGTCAAGCTCATAAGCACTGAAATCCTCCGGAAAAAGCTCTGCGATCTCAGGATCAGTGGATGCAGCAGGTGGAGGCATATGAGCCTCATAATCAGCATCATTAGCAACATGGTCCCAAGCAAGACTTGAAGAACCCTTCTTGAAAGAAGGGAGACAGGGACAAAGATGCTCTGGAGGAGGTAAAAACTCAACTCCTGATGAATCCGCTAGTGATGTCAAGTCTGGGAATGGAAGCTCAATGTAAAGAGACATCTGTTGGCGGTCCTAGAAGTGATAGATGAATGGTCTCGAACTGTCTATATCATCCTTCTAGGAGGAAGCTAGAATGGCGCAATCTACGAGATGCTTCCCATCAAGGAAAGCATAATCAGGTCTATAGTCCACATAAATCTTAGTCTGCTTGGGGAGCTTGAACTCCACCCTTTGGTGACCAGTGAAATCAAATCTGACAAACCGCAGAAGTTGGGTAATAAGAGCACCCGCAACAAATGACTTCTTCTCAGAAGCAACCACCTTGAAGAAGGCAAATTTGTCAGCAACCACTTCAGCCATGTTTAGATCCTTAGCCGCCATGTAACGGATCTGAGGTGCCAAGTCCCATGTATGTCCAACGCCAAGAAAAAGAAGACCGAACTTATCGTTGGTCATAGCAGCCTGGATAGACTTGGCATAAATGTGCGGACTAAGAACTTTGCTGCGAGGCGAAGGACAGGACTGCGGATAGGCGACTGCTTCGCGCTCCGAGAGACGAAATGCCCAACATCAATAAAGTCCCATAACTCACTGGACCTTAGTAGATTTGGTACCCATGTACCATAGCCCTGCGCAAAACCAAAAACTCTAGCCAAGTCCATGAGAGAGAGAGAATAAAACTAACCCTGCACAATAAAGGAGAATGTGCCTTAGTCAGCCACTGAGTTGTCCAAATCCGGATAGACACAACGTGCAGAGGCCAGAAACTCCCGACACAACTTGGGGTAGACATGCTCCTAAAGCTCCAACAAGCCTCGGAGTCCCATCCTGTCAAAGAGGTCATAGAAGTCTTGTCGAATACCAAAAGCCTCCAAGAGGTTGTCATCAATGACTCGAGTCATCGGGAATGTGATGTGTCCCAAGTCCTGTAGAAACTGTGAGTCATATTGGTCCCACTCCAGAGTAACCGGGCAATTTGCAAGATGTGTGAGATCACTCCTCTTGAACCGATGGTGTAGAATGGAGCTAGACAGGTCTCGCGTCTTCGGAACTTCTCATATCTTTCGTTTACCCATAACCTGTGAAAATAGACACTTGGAAACTAAATTAGCATCCAAATCAAAACAAGACAAACATGAAAATCACTTACTCTGATTCAAAGAGTATTGTTCCTGTGAAAATCAAGCTCAAAAACATCAAGAAGATGCATCAAACCACTCATCAAAGCAAGAACAACATCAAATCTGTCCAATTTTTGTTTTGCATTTCAAGTCCAAGTGTAAATAATCGATTCATCGCAGCCAATCATCAAAACATTTTTTAATCAATCACAGAGATGCCACAAAGGAGTAAAAACATCAATACCCAAGGCAAATCATGACGAAACATGCATCATCGCAAAAATCTAGCGTACGAAATGCGAAATCACGAAATTCAATCCTTAAGACGCGAAATCTAGGTGCAATTTTCCTACTAAACATCTTAGACATGTATATAAGATCATTCAAGCACGAAACATCGATCAAAGTTCAAGAAACAAAAAGTTCCCAAATTTCTCCGAAAAATCTGCTAGAAGAGATTGTGGACACATACCTTAGATTTTTCAAAATCTGGTCGGATAGAAAGATAGAACAAGAAATTCTCTTGATTTTGGACTCAAAAATCATTCAGATCCATTAAGAATCGAAGAAAATCGAGCAAGAGGGGTGATTTTTTCGATTTTGAGTGAAAAGAGATTATGACACTTACCTGTTTGTGTTTCGCGATATATGTTGTTTTCGGGACATGGATCGATCGATCCATGGACAAGAATCAATCGATCCTTGTCCCTCTATTTTGGCACAAAATTAGATACGGATCGATCGATCTGAGGACAGGGATCGATCGATCCGAGGACAGGGATCGATCGATCCGAGGACAGGGATCGATCGATCCGAGGACAGGGATCGATAGATCCCTGTCTTTTTGTTTCGGCACGATAGTAGACGTGGATCGGTCGATCCATGGACAAAGATCAATCGATCCATGGGCAACAATCGATCGATCCCTGTCTGTCTGTCTGGGTGATCTTGTTTTCTACATAATAAAGCTAAAAACACAAAAAAACGTCAAAAGCACCAAAAACCATAACAAAAAGACTAAGAATATTATGAAGCTATCTAAAAATGAAAATAAAACTACCTAGTGGGTCGTCTCCCACTCAGCGCTTGTTTAAAGTCTCGAGTTTGATTGTAATGCGATCAGACGACAAGTGGATCCTTCAAAAGAATTCGCATTCTCTCGCCGGATGGCTCGTCTGCAATGTATGGCTTAAGTCTCTGGTCATTGACAGAATTTTCTCCCATTGTCATCAAGAACAATAGCTCCGTATGGTCGGACCTCAGCAATCAAGAATGGTCCTGTCCAACGCGATTTGAGCTTTCCTGGAAACAATCGCAAACGTGAGTTAAACAACAGTATTGATCTCCTACATCGAAATGGCGTGGAATGATCCTCCTATCATTGAATTCTTTGGTTCGTTCCTTGTGGATCCTTGTGTTCTCATAAGCCTTCAATCGAATCTCATCAAGTTCATTGAGTTGAATCATCCGCTTCTCAGTTGCAGGCTTGATGTCAAAGTTCATAAACTTCGTAGCCCAAAGTTCCTGGTACTCGAGTTCAACAGGAAAATTTCATGCCTTCACATACACCAAATGAAATGGTGTAGTTCCTAGTGGTGTCTTGTAGGCGGTTCTATACGCCCATAGCACATCATCCAGCTTCACAGACCAATCCTTTCGAGTTTTACCTACAGTTTTTTCTAGGATTCCCTTGATTTCTCTGTTGGAAATCTCAACTTTTCCACTTTTTTGAGGATGATAAGGTGTGGCTACCTTGTGTCTAACTCCATGCTTCTTCAGAAAATTCTCAAATAACCTGTTGATAAAGTGGGATCCTCCATCACTTATTACCACTCTTGGCACACCAAAGTGAGGAAAAATCACAGATTTGAACATCCTCAGGACCACTTTGGCATCAT
This sequence comes from Anastatica hierochuntica, assembly GCA_900406275.1. NCBI lineage: Eukaryota > Viridiplantae > Streptophyta > Magnoliopsida > Brassicales > Brassicaceae > Anastatica > Anastatica hierochuntica. The sequence goes on from OVAN01003048.1 coordinate 22,980, forward strand.
TAGAGGGGTTGACCAACGCCTCAACCCACTTGGAGACATAGTCTACTGCAACCAAAATGTATTGATTTCCATAAGAAGATCGGAAAGGTCCCATGAAATCAATACCCCACAAGTCAAAAACCTCTACTTCTAGGATGAAGTTCTGAGGCATCTCATTCCGCTTACTGATGTTGCATTTCCTCTGACAGGCATCACAATTAGAGACGTAATCACGGGCGTCCTTAAAGAGTGTTGGCCACCAAAAACATGCCTGCAACACTTTCAAAACAGTTTTGAAAGTAGCAAAATGTTCTGCATATTCAGAACCATGACAGTGATACATAATACGTTGAACCTCATACTCTGGAATACATCTGCGAAAAAGTCCATCAACACATCTCTTGTAGAGAAAAGGATCATCCCAGAAATAATGTCTGACATCTGTCTGAATTTCTCAAATGCAACCATAGTTAAGAGCTCCTTCTCCGTAGTCGCATACTTGATATGAGTGTCATCAAGTGTTCTACTGGCATAGTAGATTACATGGAGCTTCTTGTCCTTTCTTTGACCCAACCCTGCTCCCACCGTGTAGTCACTGGCGTCACACATTATCTCGAAAGGTAAATCCCTATCCGGTGGCTGCACAATTGGACCGCTCACTAGTGCTTCCTTGATTATCTGAAAAGATAACAAACAATCAGTATCAAAATCAAATTTGACATCCTTACAGAATAATCGACTCATAGGTCTGGCTATCTTAAAAAAATCCTTGATAAACCGTCTATAGAAACCTGCATGTATGAGAAAGCTGCGAACATCCTTGATAGAAGTATGAGGATGCAAGCTCGTCATCACCTCCACCTTGGCTTTATCAACTTTGATCCCTCTCTTAGAGATTCGATGGCAAAGCACAATCCCATCCTGCACCATAAAATGACATTTCTCTCAATTCAAAACCAAGTGTTTCTCATCACATCGTTCTAAAATCCTGAAAAGGTTAGAAAAGCATTTAGAAAATGAATAACCATAAACAGAAAAGTCATCCATGAAGACTTCGATGATATTTTTGATCAAGTCAGTGAAGATAGACATCATGCATCGCTGGAAAGTCGCAGGTGCATTGCATAATCCAAATGGCATTCTTTGGTAAGCATATGTCTCATATGGACATGTGAATGTAGTCTTTTCCTGGTCCGCAGGAGGGATGGGAATCTGAAAGAAACCTGAATAGCCATCAAGAAAAAAATAATAAGGATGGTTAGCAAATCTTTCCAGCATTTGATCAATAAAAGGAAGTGGGAAGTGATCCTTTCTCGTGNAGGAGGGATGGGAATCTGAAAGAAACCTGAATAGCCATCAAGAAAAAAATAATAAGGATGGTTAGCAAATCTTTCCAGCATTTGATCAATAAAAGGAAGTGGGAAGTGATCCTTTCTCGTGGCCGAATTCAGCTTCCTGTAGTTAATGCACATCCTGTGTCCTGTGATAGTCCTAGTGGGAATGAACTTGTTCTTCTCATTGGTGATGATAGTAATTCAACCTTTCTTTGGCACAAGATGTACCGGACTCACCCATGTACTATCAGAAATGGGATAGATGACACCTGCACTCAAAAGTTTTAGAATCTCCTTCTTGACAACTTGCATCAGCTTAGGATTGAGTCTCCTTTGATGTTCGATGGAAATCTTGGATTCATCCTCCAAGTGGATCCTATGCATGTAGAGATCTAGAGAAATACCTGTAATATCGTCCAAAGAATATCTAGATGCTTTTCTATACTTCCTTAACTTTGAAAGAAATAAGGCAGTCTCAACATTGTTCAGATTAACACTGACAATTACAGGATATGTAGAGTTAGGACCTAAGAAAACATACCTTAGTCCTGCAGGTAGTGGATTGAACTCGACTTTTAGAGCTTTCAGCTCGCTCCAATCAGCACTCGAACTCGTCACCAATGATATAGAAATCGTAGGTGATGGCTCTTCGAGCTTAATAAATGCGGCATGCTTCTCAACAATAGGTGCTGAATCCAGCAATTCAGCAACCTCAGAAGTATCTGCATCCAAAAACCCATACTCACTTTTCAATTTGAGTTAAGGCTACCTGTAATGGATCCTTAGTGTAGAGGTCTTCAACATAGTCTTCGATCACATCAGCAAGTGTATCAACCCAAAACGTGTGCCCATCAATGGTTGGCTTCTTCATGGATTTCTCGATGTTAACTTCATAGTCAACTTCCCAAGTCGGAGATCTATTTGACCGTTCTGCGCATTAATCATGGCTCTAGCAGTAGATAAGAATGGTCTTCCAAGGATAATGGGATCCTTGGGTTCTTCTTCAAGCTCCAAGGCAACAAAGTCTGTGAAAACATATCCCTCTCCAACTCCTACGGGAATGTTATCTAAAATACCCATTGGTATTCAAATAGACCTATCAGCAAGCACCAAAGACATTCTTGTGGATTTATAGTTAGTCAAATTTAGACGCTGCAATACCGAGAGTGGCATCACACTAACTCCTGACCCTAAATCACAGAGACATCGCTCAAAGGTAAGCGATCCAATCTTGCAAGGCAATACAAAAGGACCTGGATTCTCACGTTTCTCCGGTGCAATGTTCTGAAGAACCGCGCTACATTTCGCAGTAAGAACTGAAACACCATGTTCTAATGTCATGCGGTCTAAAAGTATCTCCTTCATGTACCTCCGAAGAGAAGGTACCATCTTGACTGCTTCTACGAAAGGAAATCGCACATGTAATTCACCAACTAGATTCTTCAGATTCTCATACTCGCATTCCTTGATCTTTTGATGGGGTCTGGAAGGATACAAATGCTTAGGAACATAAGGTGGGGGTGACACATAATGATCCTCAACCTCCTAAGCATTCGTTTCATCATGAAAATTCAATACTCCCTCGTCAGGACAAGGATCGATCGACCCAGGGATAGGGATCGATCGATCCTTGTCCTTCTGTCCAGAGGCTCCTTTAGCCATGGATCGATCGATCGATTTGTGAAAAAGGATCGATTGATCCTTCTCTCTCTGCTCTAGGTGTGTTTTCCAACTCTTTGCCACTTCCCAGCGTAATGGCACTGCAATATTCCTTCCGATTCTTCTCCGGTTTTCCTGGAATAACACCCAGTGGAGCTCTATTGCTCGCAAAAGTCTTAACAACCTGTGTTTCCAGCAATTTCATATGAGTGCTCAATGTCTCAAACTTCCCATTGAGATCACTGTACATGTTATCCACCTTCTGATTCAAGTCCGCAAAAGACTTTGTCTAATTCTCTTGTAATTGCTGCAACATTTTCTTCAACTCACTATCTTGAGAAGACGCAGAAGATTGTCCCTGGTTCTGATTCTGATACCCCGACTGATAGTTGTTCTTGAATCCTCCTGAACCAAATTGCTTCTGCTGATAGCCACTGTTTCCGAAGCCACTGTTCTGATTCTTATTCTGAAATCCGGAGTTGAAGACACTCTTATTCTGATTGTATGGCCTGTTCTGATCCGGAGTTGAAGACACTTTGGTTGAAACCTCTATTACCAAAGTTTTCTTGTCCTCCAATGTAATTCACATTTTCTTGTCCACCATTTCAGCTCTTCAGACATAAATTCCTGATACATCTGTCCCATCTTCTGCTCTTGAAGCATAAGTTCTTCATTCTGTCCTCCAACAAAGTTCACTCCTTCCTGATCTCTCCTCATTAGCTCATCGAGCTTTGACTACAAATCATCAATTCTCACCGCATCTGATGATACAACTCCTTTACCACGATCATAATCTAATCTTCGATTGGCCTGACTATTCGCCATGTTATTCACCAGCGTATAAGCTTCCTCCACAGTCTTGGTCATGAAATCACCATTGCTAGTAGTGTCCATAACATTATGATATTTCTCCTCAACCCCATTGTAGAAAATGTTGAGGAGATTCTAATCCGGGAACCCATGATGAGGACAATCATTGAGGTACTCCCTGAATCTTTCCCAAGCTGCATGAAAACTCTCAGCACCCAATTGGTGAAATCCTGTAATCTTGTTTCGGAGAGACATAGACCTTGATTTTGTGAAAAAATGCCCAAGGAAAGTAGCCTTGATCTCGTCCCATGAAGTCAAAGAATCAGGCTCTAGACTGTTATACCATCTCGTAGCTTTGTTATTCAGAGAGAAATTGAACAACCTGCATTTCAGAGCTTCAGCAGGTACTCCGTTGTGCTGGATGGTATTGCAGATGGACTCGAACTTATCCAGATGGTGCATTGGGTTCTGTGATGGCAACCCATGAAACTGATTCTGTTGCACCAAGTTAATGAGACCTGCCTTGATCTCAAAGTCCCTTCTCTCTATGGGAGGTTGACGAATCCTAGAACGATTTGCATAGAAAGCCTCTGGAGTGTCATATTGCGCAAGAGTCATCCTCTGTTGAGGTTGATTCGCGCGTTGTTGCCCCTCAGCTGCAAAATTTTGCTGGCCAGCTTGCTGAGCACTAGCATTAGCACCACCACCACCAGGGGGATTACCTCCTGGAAGGACTCCAGGAAAGAGAGGATTTTGATGAACTTGAATGTGTTCTCCCATGTTATCACCCATGATTTGAGCAAACTCAAATTCCTCAATAACCTCCAGCAGCTTCTCCTTCTTCTTTTGTCTCTCTAGACGCGTAGGTTCCAGCTCAAATTCGAGAAGATTCGCGATCCCTTGGCTTCTAGTACGTGGCTTGTTCATGCACCTGAAAGCACGAAAAAAGGAAGAAAAAGAAGAGATTAAACACAATAAAAAATGTCTTAGGCAAGCAATGATCCTAAGTTCTAAGATGACCTATTGCTCCCCGGCAACGGTGCCAGAAAACTTGATAGCTCAGGTTTTCTCCCGAGAAAACACTGCAAGCGCACAGAAGTACGTTGTAGTGGTTCGGAATCGAATCCACAGAGACCAAAGGTAGCACGAAGAATGTCAAACCAAACAGCGGGCTAAAGCGAAAAAGATGTCTTTTAAGAAATGCAATAAATCGAAATTAAGAAAACAAAGTAAACAAGCAAGCAACAATGAAGTTGAAATTCAATCAAAGAAGTGTTGGACATTGGGTATTCTCAGGGAAACAATTCATTGAAGATTCGAATTATAGATTAGGGAACAAGTTTTAAACCGTCTTGAACTCAAACACTAATATAGAACTGATCTACTTCCGTAGTATCAATTCCCTATGTATTAGAAACCTCGAGACTAACTTCCGTTGACTCTCAGATTCTAATCATGGATTCTAAACAGGTTTGATAGGTTCACAATTCACTTAAACATCAACTTTCGTTGGCTTAAGAAGAATTGCTCATTTAGGATTATTTTAGACATTTAAACAAACACTTTCCAGGTGTTAAACAACCTAAGATCAGAAACTAAGTGGTCAGTTTAATTTTATGNGATTCTAAACAGGTTTGATAGGTTCACAATTCACTTAAACATCAACTTTCGTTGGCTTAAGAAGAATTGCTCATTTAGGATTATTTTAGACATTTAAACAAACACTTTCCAGGTGTTAAACAACCTAAGATCAGAAACTAAGTGGTCAGTTTAATTTTATGCATTACGAACAATTCTAGATGAAGATCCAATTGATTAAATCCCTAATCATACAATTCTATGTCAACAAATCATGAGTCCCTATGTGAGAACCCTAAACCAACGAATAGACTACTCACTCATGATAGTCGCACAAAAACAGATGAAATCAGAGAGAGACATGATTGTATTGAACAAAAATAAAGAGTTAGGGTTCATAAAGCTTCTCAGATTCGAAATACAGAAGATGATTCTTCTCCCTAGGTTACAAATATCTCTCTTGCTCTTAAAAACTCAGAAAAAGTGCATAATGAAACAAGAAACACGAGCTTAGGTCTTAGTAATGAAATCCGGTTCACAATAAGTTCGGTCTGGTTCTTCACAAAATCAGCCTGCAAAACGGGACAGGGATCGATCGATCTTGAAACAAGGATCGATCGATCCTCGTCTATCTGACTGGGTATTTCAGCTATTCACGAACACTTCCTTTGATGCTTGAAATTCGTCTAAAATGAAATCTTTCCACACATCCAAGCTTGATCCATGTTAAAACACTAAAGAACAAAAATCTGCGCCAAAGAGATCTGAGTACATACTAAAAACCATAATTCTCGAACAAAATTCGTAATAAAAAACCACTAAAATACTAACACATCATATATCAATATCTACCATAGTCCACAGTTCTTCCGCAACCTTACCCTTTAAGGAACTCCTCGACGACCTATTGATGAAATAGACCTCTATGTTTACTTCCTCTGTCTAGAACTACTTAAGAAGCCATGCATTCAACGTCAAGTACCTCGCTAGCAATTGAATAGTTCATTCTTTAACATACCCGGTTTTGCTCTGGTGTTTCTGCACTGTAACGTGCCTCTGATTACCATGCTCCTCACAAAACTTCTGGAACTCTCCATTATCATACTCTGTGCCATTATTTGATCTCAAGTACTTCAGCATTCTCCCCGTTTGGTTTTCTAATTCAACTTTCCAAATCTTGAATTTCGCGAACACCTCAAATTATGCTTTAAGAAGTGCACCTAAACCATTGTGGAGAAGTCACCAATGAATAAAAGGAAGTACCTTGAGCCTCCCAACGACTGGTCACGAGTTGACCCCCATACATCAAAATGGACATAGTCTAAAAGACCCTTTGTCGTGTGTTGCTCCGTTTTGAAAGATAATTTGGATTGTTTCCCCATCACCACAAACTTGAAGAAGTCAATCTTACAACTTTTTAGCCCATCAAGAAGACCCCTCTTATGGAGCTCGCTTAAACCATGCTCACCAATATGGTCCATACGCATATGCCATAAGGTTGTGCAATTCAATTCAGATATTGCGGCTGAGGCTCCACCTACAACCACGTTCCCTATCAGTTTATACATGCTCCCAGCTGTCAATCGACCCTTCATCACTACCAGAGCTCCATTACATACTTTCAAAACGTCTTTTTCATTTGACTTGAATTTGTAGTTGTTATCAGATTCTTCATCGTTATTGGAATATATGCCTGACAACTTTCAAAGTTCTAATGATTATGTCATGCATTCTAAGCTTAACCTGTCCAATACACACAATATTAGACACCATGTTATCCGTCAACTGAATAGAACCCATGTTTCCAGCCTTATATCTCTCAAACTAATTTTTGTGAGGCGCCATATGGAATGAAGCACCTAAATCAAGGATCCAAGAATTTGAATGATTCCCATATGTAAAGCAAGCATTTTAGAATCCGTTGATCCCTCTGAATCTCCGCTCTTCTGAACATCGTTTATAGAACTTGAACCATCCTTCTAAACCAGGTTCTGTCCATTAATAGGAAAATATTATCTGTAATGAACAGATTTCCCACATCGAAAAGAAACTACCTTCTTTTTGCTCCCGTTCTTTAACTTTTATATGTTCATGTTAGAAACGTCATGTTGTTTCTCTCTCGACCAGCCTCTCTCCTGGTTGTAATTCACGTACAAACATCTCCTTAAGACTTATCATTTTTCATGGTTTACGTCTTCACTCGTGATGATTAATCAACGAAGCAGTCATGGTGATGCAACCCTAGATCTCTGAAACTGGAAAACAGAACCTTTCGGAACTAAATTTAGATCAGGATCTGCGAAAGACAGCTTGTCGAATTCGATTATTGGA
>OVAN01003049.1:0-15990 GCA_900406275.1 Anastatica hierochuntica
GCCCAACAGACTAATGGTTATGTCAGCCATCAAATGGTTCATAACACTTTGCGAATTCCTAGTAAATTAGTCGCATATTCCTTGCAAAATAGCCTTTGAAAATTTTCAAGCTAATATGTAGCAACAAGTTTTTATATATACAACTCCACCCTCTCTCATCTCTATCACCAATTCACAAATCTAAGAAAAACAAAACATCAAACAAAAAATGTCGGGTTCGGAGCATGAAATTTTCGCCTGCGAGGATGGATGTATCGACAGAGAGATCTAGATACCGGTGAAGTTACAAAAAGTACCGTGATGGTTTGCGCGGATTCATCTATCACGTGACTAACAACCCCCTAGCTCAAGAGAACGGTGAAATCTTCTGTCCTTGTCAAAAATGTCGGAATAAGAAGTATATCTCAGTAGATAACGTGAAGAGACATGAATTTAATAGAGGTTTCACACCAAATTACTATATATGGCTCTCGCATGGAGAAAGTTCTAAGGTTGAAGAAGGTAGTAGTTCTAATCGTAGGAACTTAAATAGGGGAAGTATGCGTCAACATCAAACAGAAAATAGGTTTCATGATATGGTTAAAGATGCATTTCAGGAAACATCATTTTCATTTGATGAAATGCTACATTTGCTGATGTTCCAGATTATGAGGAACCAAAATTAGATGCAAAAAACATTTATGATATGTTAGACGTTGCGAATCAACCTATATACGATGGATGTAAAGAAGGACAATCTAAATTATCATTGGCATCTACGATGATGACAGTTAAAAAGTGATTACAACTTTTTTGAGAATTGCATGAAAGCATGGGCTAATTTAATTAAAGAGTATTTGTCTGCGGATAATAATTTGGCTGAGTCTTATTATGCAATTCAGAAATTTGTTTCTAATCATGGGTTACCAATCAAAATGATTGATGTATGCATCGAAAATTGGATGATATTTTGGAAAGATGATGAAAAGTTGCAGGAGTGTCACTTTTCTAGAAAACCAAGATATCAACCTACAAATGGACGTACACGTGTAATATTTCAGCGGATGTGATACTTACCAATCACGGACAGGCTGAAGCGTCTATATCTTTATGAAAATACAGCGGCTGCCATGAGATGGCATGCACAACATACAACTGGAGATGGAGAGGTTACACATCTGCCTAATGCAAAAGCATGAAAACACTTTCAAACGGTATACCCTGATTTCGCTAACGAGTGCAGAAATGTGTATCTTTGTTTGTGTATAGATGCGTTTAGTCCATTCGGTATGTCTGGTAAAAATTACTCGTTATGGCTTGTCATCTTGACGCCATACAATCTTCCACCGGAACTGTGCATGCAAAGGGAGTTTTTGTTCATGAGCATTTTAGTGCCTAGTCCTAAGCACCAAAAGAAATCGTTAGACATATTCCTTCAACCTCTAATCCATGAGTTGCAGCATTTATGGTATGCAAGAGTTCGTACGTTTGACCAATCACAACAAAGAACTTTTAAGATGCGTGCGGTCCTTAGGTGGACCATCAGCGACTTTCCCGCAGACAATATTCTATCTGGGTGGACAACTCATGGCAGGTTATCATGTCCTTACTGTGCACATTAATCCGGAAAATTCAACTTAAGAATGGGCCTAAACCTTGCTAGTTTGATTGTCATCGTCAATTTGTTCCAATCTCCCATCCTTACAGGAGGAACAAGAAATTGTTCACGAGGAACAAAGTTGTGAAGCTTTTTGCCCCAATGTATATGAGTGGTGATAATTTCTTGCAACAAATTGAGTATTATGGTGCTCAAGAAACCGTAAGATGTGGCAAAAATTGGCATAGTAGATCTAACATGCCTGATGGATATTTGGAAAGTCACAATTGGCATAAACAAAACATTTCTAGGAGCTTCCATAGTGGAAAGATAAATTGGTTCGGCACAAACTTGATGTTATGCACATCGACAAAAACATTTTTGACAATATCATGCATACGCTTCTCAATGTGCAGGGTAAGACGTAAGACACTGTCAAGTCTAGACGTGACTTGTTCGACATTTGTCCTAGAAATGAGTTACATATTACAAGGGTTGAAAAATTATCAGTACCTAGCTTTCGATTAACAGATGTAGCGAAGAGAGCCCTGTTTGATTGGGCAGAACCTTCCATAAAATTTCCTGATGGGTATGTCTCAAATTTCTCAAAGTGCGTTGAGCAGGGACAAAAATTTTCAGGCATTAAAAGCCACGATTGCCATGTATTTATGCAGCGGCTCTTACCTTTTGTCGTACGCGAGTCACTTCTGCAACACAGACATGAATCTATAGCGGGTAATTTAGCAAACATTTTCAATCAATATAATTAATGTATATGTTATGTATGTTAAGTACTCGCTATTGTTAGACTTTTAGGCATCAGACTGTTTTTCCGCGATTTACGTGCTCGGACATTGACTGAGGATGAGATTGCGAAGATGGAAAGTAATATTCCATTGTTGCTTTGCAACTTGGAAAAAAAATTTCCCCCATCATTCTTTGATGTTATAGAGCATCTGCCATTTCACCTCCCGCACGAAGCATCACTTGTCGGCCCCGTGCATTTCAGATTGATGTACCCGTTCGAGAGATTTACGAGATACCTTAAAGGGAAAGCCAAAAACCTTGCGAGAGTCGAGAGCTCGATCCTCGCCGAAAGTTTGACTGAGAAATCTTCTCACTTCACTAAGTATTACTTCAGTCCAACTGTTCCAACCAAGGAAAATAGACCTCGAAGATATGACGATGACGGCGTAGCACCTACGTACACTGATCTGGATGTGCCTGACATCTTCTCAAAAATTGGACGACTTACAGGAAAGGTGAAAGAGGTTTGGTGGGAAGATTTTGCATACTGTCACAGTGCCCACACGTATATTTTACGTAACTGTGATTTCGTGCAACCATTTGACAGGTAGACATATAATTTAAGTGCTTATTTAATATTAGGTACATAAGTACATTATACTGACAAACCAGTTAATCAATTATTGCAGCTTATTTGATACACAAATTCGTGCGTCTTATCCCAATTCGTCGGAAAAGGAGTACAAGAAGTACAAAGAAAGAGACTTCGCTAAGTTGATACAATTCTATGTCAGAATTTAAAACGGTTTTACGTTGAACATATATTAATAACTCATAAACATGTTAAATAATTACTTCATGTGAACAATGGATATTGAGATGTTCTGTTGCCATTTTGGTTCTACGAACTCGTTCAAGGTCCAATTTCCAAGATAGTCGCAACACCGATGTATTTCACCCGAGAGTATACAATTCATACATATCAACACGGATCCTGGAGGTCAACTGCAAATTACAAGGTTTGTGTACGTGGGGAAACAGAATTCTACGAAGTGATTAATCAAATTTTAGAAGTTAGTTACCTGGGCCTTCTAAATATGCGATGCGTCTTATTCAGGTGCGACTGGTATGACCTAATAGTTGGTCGAGGTGTTCGAGTGGACAATTTGGATGTTAAAGACGTAAACATTAACAGAATGTAAAACAAATTCAAACCATTTGTACTCGCATCACAAGCGGAGCAAGTGACGTTCATACCATATCTACGAATAAGAGAAAGATGTGAGCAATTATTTTCTATCATCCATGTGAGTCCAGGGGATCGTATAATCGGATCTGAAGACGACATAAGATGACAGACCACCAAAGGAGACGGCTAGTCCCAATGAATCCACCGAGGATGTCATACATGTTGACCCATCAGCACGAGAGCCGGAGGATGTAAATCAAGCGACAATAATGACTTTATGTTTGAATCAGATGAGGATAATGATGACGAAGAAGAAGAATCAGACAATGAAGGCAATTCCATATATGTATCTGATAATTATGTATGTCTAATTAATAACTATTATTCAACGAGTTTTTTTAAAAGTGAAAATAATGAATTAAATTGTTACCCAAAATAAAAAAGGTAATTCTTGATCGTCGTAAGATTTAATTTTTTTATATATTTTCATATATCTTTAACATTTTGAAAAGAACAAATTTCGGAGAAACTCTTTTTAATAATTAAATAATTTGCGAGTAACTTGCGAGTGATCCTCGCAATTTACTCATAAAGTACCGTAAACCCTAAACCCTAAAACTTTAACACTAAACCCTAAAACATTCACACTAACCAAATTCATGCAATCTTATAACAATTACTTTAGCATTTTAAAAAGATATCATAACAATTGGACCGTTACCGTTGTTTAAGTTTACGGAATAAACTGAGCTTTTATAACAGTTATATCTACTATAACTTTTTATCTAAATTGATATATACTTAATTTGTTAATATAAGGTAAAATATTGTTTGTAAATTAACCCCTCAATTGTAATGATTTGCAAAAAACCCAAAACCGTTTAAAAAATTGAGCACAAATTATTTTTAAAAATAATTAAATGATTTGCGAGTAAATTGCGAGTGACCCTCATAATTTACTCGCAAAATACCGTAAACCCTAAACCCTAAACCCTAAACCTTAAACCCTTAAATCTAAACCCTAAAACATTAACACTAATCCAATTCATGCAATTTTATAACAATTTCTTTAACATTTTAAAAGATATGATAACAATTTGACCGTTTCCGTTGTTTAAGTTTACAAAATAAATGAACCTTTCTTACAACTATATCTACTATAGCTTTTTATACAATTTCGTATATAATATATTTGTTACTATAAGGTAAAATATTGTAAGAAAATTAATACTTAATTGTAATGATTTGGAAATTACCAAAAACCATAAGAACAAATTTGTGAAATTTTTTTGATTAAATAATTAAATATTTTGCGAGGAAATTGTCGCAATTTCTTTGCAAATTATGGACGCCAAAATGAAATTTTTTGGCGGGTTCCTAAAAATTTTCGAGGAAATTTCGAGTGTCCCTCGCAATTTCCTCCCAACTTTTTTTGGAACAGCCAAAATTTGCGAGAAAATTACTACCGATTTGCGAGAAAATAAAAATCTATATATACCCCCCCTTCTTTTCTCACATTTCACTTCAAACTCTCTCTCTCTGTACAAACTCTCTCTCTCTCTCTCTCTCAACACTCTCCAACAACACTTCCCAAAAAGGTTAGTATTTATATTTTTTTATTATTTTGTTAATAGTTAGTTAATAGGATAGTTAGGATATATAAAGAATATAGTTAGGTAGTTTAGAAAGGAATTTGATATATATTATTTGAATATTTAATTTTTAAAACTTATAAATTTTTTAATGACCATGTAAATTATAAAATTTATATAAATTTAAATAAATCAATTTATAAAAGAAAAAATTATTAAAAAATTATAAATTTTTTTAATTAACCAAAAAATATACATTTATAATATCGATGGACGAGAACTCTTACCTGACCTACCTACAGCAGTCGCTGTGGTCTACGCCTAGTACAAGTTAAGAACAAGTCCCAAATTTTGTACCACCTACCGGATTTCCGCCGCCTCCAGAGTCTTCTCAAAAACCATCTTAACAGGCACAACTGGGCTTCTTCTGAGTCCTTCTCGGGCTTCTTTACCACTGTTACACCATCTTAATCGCCACAACCAGTACCAGCGATTACGCTCGACGATCTACTTCGGAGTCCTTCTCGGACTTCTTTACCACTGTTACACCCCGAGCGACCTGTCGAGACACTCTGGTAAGTCGAAATAATTTATTTATTTTAAATTAGTTTCAAATATATATGCTTTTCACAAATGATTTAATTTTTTGTGTGTTTTAGGTTCGACGAAGATAGGTGCATCGCTGCTTCCATTTGGAAGATTTTCGAGCGGCACTACTCGACGCCCTACACTAGCTAGAACAAGACTCTACGAGCCGCTGTCGATGAATGGTTCAGCTCATTGTGGTAATTTTTTTAGTATTTAAAAATAATTAATTTTATCTACTAATTTTTATTTTTTTTCAGCAAACATACAATTGGGAATACTCAATCAGCGAGATGGTTCGAGATGAGTTGGAGAAAAAACTCAAAGCGCCGCTCCCAGATCAAGTCGGCCGATGGAAGTTGAAGTAGAAGAAAAACCCAGACGCGAAGCTTGGGAAGATGGACCTTGATGTTTGGGCCGGCCTAGTCGCTCATTCGATGGCAGAAACGCCCAAGGTGAAGAGTGACTGGTGTACTACAGCCCAGAAGAACCTGGAGACACACCATAATGATGTGATACACCGGACAAAACAACACTCTTTCAGGGCGAAAGCCCGAAAAATTTTAAGTTTGATTTTAAAAAAAAAAATTATTATTATATAAATTATTAGATTACTTAGGGTAGGTAAAACTGCACAACTTTTAAATAAGGTCGATACTACAAAGTTCGACACTGTCGATTTCCTAGCTGTGCTAGAAGAGACGAAGCGGTGGACGAACAGGACTTTCGTCGATGCGAAGTCCGAGCGCCTCTTGAACAAGGTCACCATGCAGAGTGATGCGTCCGAGATAGAGATGATGATGGAGAACCCAGATAGCTCGGTCCAATCAGAAGGTCTTTTGCAGTTCGAGAAAAACCACATTTTCACCGAGGTTAGTAGTCATAGATTTTTCATACGAAAATGATAGGTCAAACGACCTGTTTTTTTGGCGTTGGGTTACTGTAGTCAGAGGCATCTTCAGCCGCTTCCGGTGTTCAGCGTCGTCCCCGCGCCAACCCGGACGAGCTTGAGGCAAAGCTACAACGGGCTGTAGATTTGCTAGTGGAGACGCAGTCAGAGTTAACCTTCTTCAAACAAAAGTTTAACTCTCATACTGCGCTTTTCGATTTTATGGCGGAATCCAACTTTGCGTTCACATCCTTCTATGCTCAGCGGCAGCAGCAGCAGGAGCAGTGTGAACAAGAGTGCCAACGGCGACAGCAGCAGAAGAACCAAATTTAGATTTTAGGTTTTATTTTATTTTGTTTTGTTTTGTAAAAATTTTTAAAATATTTTAAATTTTTTTCAATTTTCTTTTAAATTTATTTTAAATTTATAGTATAATTATTTTTATATTTATTTTTTTTTAAAATCTTTAATTTGCTAGGAAACTAGGTGTGATATCTCGCAAAATCCTAGCAAAAGTTTGCTTGAAATTGGTGAGAAACCACTCGTAATTTCCTCACAAATTTTTGCTAGGGAAATGCGAGGATTACTCGCAGTTTTCTAGCAAAGTTTTGCTAGGAAATAGCGACGACCACTCGCAATCTCCTAACAAATTTTTGTGGGAATTTGCGAGGTTCTCCCACAATTTTCTAACAAAATTTTTCTAGGAATTTGGGACAGATCCTTGCAAATACCTCACAAATATTTGTAGGAATTTGCGAGTGATCCTCGCAAATTTCTCGCAAAAATTAGTAGTGTTTTGTGATCGCAACTCACTCGCAAACATGTACTCGCAGTTTACTCACAAATTTGCGAGGAAATGGCGAGAAAATCATGTCCTTGCAAATTTGCGAATAATCTACGAGTGAAACGACTTTGCGAGTAACGAATAGCGAGGGGAAGCTTTAACTCGTAAATTCCTCACAGACAATGATTTGCGAGTAACTTGCGAGTAAAAGCTTCATCGCAAATTCTGTTTTTTCTTGTAGTGCTCCTGTACAGGAAACTAATACTAAAAACTCATTTTGATAGAGTGAAACACACGATCTCGATAGACCACCCGATGACGCTCTAGTTGTCGCTCTCAATGTTGCAAGATATGTGGAACCTAAGTTGATGGTTTACATCAGAAGCTCCGTAGTCCTTAAATACTACAATGACATAAAAGGGATGGAGATAGACGACTACGATATTACGGGGGAGAAAGCTAACCTGGTAGGCTTCTACAACTACCTCTTTGGGAACAATCAAGCTCCCCGTCATCGCCTGTGGAATCATGAAAATGATCAATTTCGTGGTAATAGATCGCCTAGCGCCCTGACATGCTGTCCTTGGGAGATCATAAATTCATAAAATGAAAGCGATAGCATCGACCTACCACCAATGCGTCAAGTTTCCGACCCCTGACAAGATAGGAACAATTCGAGGTAGCAAGAACGTGTCCACAATCTGTTACTGGGGAGGTTTCCAAATCCTTAAGGAATCTGCCCAATAGCAATTACTGCTAAATGAAGAGCGTACAATGCATCAGAACATGCGAGGTCCCCAAAAAAACCTCACTGAACAGGTCTTCATCGATGATGGTCATCCTGACCGATGCGTCATTATCGGATCAGAACTGCCCACCGAGACCAAAAGGAGACTCAAAGATAATGTCGGAACCTTCGAATGATCCATAAAAGATATGAAGGGTATTGAACCAAGTGTGATAACCCATAAGCTTAACGTAGACCCCACATTTATGTCGATAAAGCAAAATCATCGTAAGCTTGACCATGGGAAAGCTCAAGCAGTTAACGATGAGGTTGACCGACTAACAGAATCATATTCCATTGAGTAGGTTCAATACCCTAATTGGTTCGCTAATCGAGTCGTATTAAAAATATGGAAATTGGAGAATTTGTATCGACTTCACAAACCTAAACAAATCATGACCTAAAGATAGCTTTCCGTTGCCTAATATTGATCGATTGGTGGAGGCAACAATAGGACACCACTTATTGTCCTTCATGGACGTCTTCTCAGGATACAACCAGATTATGATGGATCCTGAGGATAAAAAAACCGCTTTTATAACTGAACGTGACATCTACTGCTATAAAGTCATGCCTTTTGGTTTAAAGAACGTTGGAGCTACCTTCCAAAGGCTAGTGAACAAGATGTTTGGTCGACAGCTCGTAAAAACCATGGAAGTCTACATAGACGATATGTTAGTCAAATCCTTAAGGGAAGAAGACCATATCGCTCACCTAAAAGAATGCTTCGATATCTTAAACAAATATGACATGAAGCTAAACCTCGCCAAGTGTACCTTCGGAGTGTGATCAGGATAATTTCTTGGGTACCTAGTAACCGAAAGTTGTGTCGAAGACAACCCAAAACAGATAGCCAGCTTCCAGGAAGTGCCATCTCCTAAGATAGCCAGGGAGGTGTAGAGATTGACCGGAAGGATCACAACTTTCAATAGATTCATCTCCAGGTCCACCGATAAGTGCCTTCCATTTTACAAGCTCTTAAAGAATAATAAGAGATTCATTGGGATGAAAATGTGAGGAAGCTTTTAAGAAGCTCAAAGCTTACCTATCAGAACCTCCGATACTCTATAAGCCAATTGAAGGGGAACCTCTACACTTGTACATTGTTGTGTCCCCATCAGTAGTTAGCGGAGTTTTAGCAAGAGAGAGGCAAAATGAGCAAAACCTTGTTTACTACACGAGTAAAAGTCTAATAGACGACGAGACCAGGTATCTTGCTATGGAGAAATTTGCTTTAGCAGTTGGGACTGCAGCCCAAAAACTCTGAGCTTATTTCCAATCTCACTCAATCATTGTGATGACATTCCAACCACTGCGGACAATACTCCAAAGTCCCAACCAGTCTGGGCGCCTCGCTAAATGGGCCATCGAGCTTAGTGAATATGATATAGAATAATGGCCCCGAACCGATGCTAAAGCTTAGGTCTTGGCCAATTTTGTTATTGAATTAATTGTCGATCACCCTAATACAGGCTCAATAACCCCCAAGTGGGCTCTCCACGTCGATGGAGCGTCTCGAAACAGGGTTCTGGAATTGACTTGAGACTAACCTCATCACCTGGCGAAGTAATTGAACAATCCTACAGAGTAGGTTTCAATGCCTCAAACAATGAGGCTGAATACAAAGTTTTAGTTGTCAGCATGAAATTAGCCTTAGGACTTGGGATCGAGAGCTAAATGCTTTCAGTGACACCGAACTCGTAGCCAACCGATTTCACGGTGAATGTGAAACAAGGGAATAAAGAATGGGGGCTTATCTTGAGGTCGTACAAAACCTCGCTGAGCAATTCAACAAGTTCGAACTAACAAGGATTCCATGAGTAGAAAACTCTTCTGCCGACGCGTTGGCAGCCTTAGCCTCAACCCCCAATCCCCTAGTAAAACGCATTATAGCCATTGAAGGTATAAACAAACCAAGTATCGACATCGCCACCAAGGCTTCTATTAAAAATGACTTAGAAGACCAGAAAAGTGATAACAAGCCTCATACAGTGGCAACCACAACGGTTCAAGACGAGTGCCTCATCCAGGTTCATATCACCTTTTAGTTCCCAAAAACCAAAGCGCGATGCAACATAATATGAAAGGCATCCTTGAGAACAGAAGTCCTTCGGGCTCTGATCCTCAACGATAACCTCCAGCATCCCTCCACAACAAGGTGCGCCGAAGGCCATATTGGAGTTTACCAATTATGCAATACATTATGGAAGGTATACCCCCCCCCCACACAAGTAGGAGGCTTGAAAACTCAAAGCCTTAAGCGCAAGATATTGCATAATTTATTCAAACCTCTACAAACGAAGCATCTCAGGACCTTATCTAAAATACGTCCATGGGTTCGACGCTCTTAAGCTTGTGGCCGAAGTGCACGAAGGCTCCTTTGGGAACAATTCTGAAGGTCGAGCCCTTGCCATACGTATAAAAAGGCAAGGATATTTCTAGCCTACCATAATCGGAGATTGCGAAACCTATTCCTCCCAATGCAACAAATGCAAGACATGCTCCGATTATTCACCAACCGATTGAGAAATTATCCTCCACATCGGCACCCTATGCATTCATGCGTTGGTCCATGAACATCGTAGGACCCCTAGTAGCTTCAGGGAAAGGAAAACAGAAACTACGCTTCATGTTGGTCCTAACCGATCATTTCACCAAGTCGACAGAAGTCGAGACCCTCCAACAGGTGACCACATTCAAAGTAGAGAGATTTTCTTGGAGAGATATTGTATATCGCCATGGAATCCCCTATGAAATCGTAACTGATAACGGATCTGAGGTCATATCTGATAGTTTTAGAGCATTCTGTGAAACGTGGAACATACGTCTCACTACGTCCACGCCTTGATATCCTCAAGGAAATGGACAGGCTTAGGCTACTAATAATTCAATCTTAGAAAACCTAAAAAACGATTACGTATCAAGAAGAAATCTAGAGCCGAAAAGCTACCCGAAGTCCTTTTGGTGTGTTGCACCACCCCAAGAAGAGCTACTGAGGAAACTCCTTTCTCTTTAGCTGACGGGATGGGGGTCGTCGTTCCCGCCAAGGCCTTAGTTGGAAGTCCCTGTCGAAGCCTATGCGCATCATGTCCCGAGGTCAACGACCAACTATTACTCGATAACCTTTACCTGATTGAAGAGCGACGGGACCAAGCACTATTTTGTAATCAAAATTACCAACAACCTATGCCTCGACACTACAACTCTAACGTGAGACCATGGAGGTTTTTAGTAGGAGATCTCATACTACGAAAAGTGTATGAAAATACTAAAGAACGAAGTGCCAAGAAATTAGGTACTAACTGGGAGGGTCCTTATTGGATCTCTCATGTAGTGCGCCCTAGCGTCTATAAACTTTTAAAGGTCCGAACCAGAGAACCAAAAACACAATCATGGAATGCCATGAACCTCAAAAAGTATTATCATTAAGTAATCATCAAAAATCAAACTACGTTAGGCTTAATCCCTCGATAGGGTACGTAGACAGCTCTTACCATGAGTTCAGCCCCACCTCCTAAAAACTTACCAATTTTGGCTAGAGGGCCATCCAAAGACCAGTGGTCCCTGGCCACTGAACGCCTAAAAGCGAAACTAGAATCCTGAATAAAATCTGAGTCTATTTTATATTCCATTTAAAGTACGGAGATAAGAGGCGTTCACAGTCCATTACGAAATCTCTATCGTTTACCTTAGGCTCCCTGAACAGTTAAAGGTATTAAATTCCTACCAACTATAACAGGTTCCCAGAAATCTGAACAATTAATTTTAAAATCCTATCTTCTATATCAGGCTCCCAGAAACCTGAACAATTAAAGGTCTTAAAATCCTACCTTCTATATAAGGTTTCCAGAAACCTGAACAATTAAAGGTCTTAAAATCCTACCATTTATATCAGGTTTCAAGAATCTTGAACAATTAAAGGTCTTAAAATCCTACCATCTATATCTGGTTCCCAGAAATCTGAATAATTAAAGGTCTTAAAATCTTACCATCTATATCAGGTTCCCAGAAACCTGAATAATTAAAGGTCTTTAAATTCTACCATCTATATCATGTTCCTAGAAACCTGAACAATTAAAGGTCTTAAAACTCTACGATCTATATTAGGTTCCCAGAAACCTAAATAATTAAAGGTCGTAAAATCATAACTTCTGTATCAGGTTCCAAGAAACTTGAATAATTAAGGGTCTTAAAATCCCACCGTCTATATCAAGTTCCCTGAAACCTGAAAATTTGAAGATCTTAAAACCCTCTCTCCTAACTCGGGGTTCCAGAAACCTGACATTCCGTGTCCATCCAAGGAATCTATGAGGACCCACTCGATTGAATCACGTTTTTTAAGTCTCAAAGGAAACCTTTCGAAGTTTCTTGGCACCTAAACTAACCAAGGCGGAGATCCGGAGATCATCGACTATCTTAAAGATAAAAAATATAACTAAAGAAACTTATTATTTTAACAAAAAAAGACGAAACTATGTCTCAGTCGAAAAAGGGTTTAACAAACTCCCCAGGCCATTTATCGGAAAACAGAAAAGGGTTTAAAAGTCTCCCCAAGCTATTTATTCGAAAGCAGAAAATAAAGGTTAAGACGCGTCCTCATGCACTAATTATCTAAAGAAAATAAAGTCTAGCATTATTAAGACATAAAGATAAGAAAGGAGGTTACTCCTATTGGTTCCCTGCCTCTTGATCATCAACTCCTTTGCCGACCTACTCTCGGGCCTCCGCAACATAAGTCAGACCAAGGTTAGATATGTGATCTCCAATCTTGACTTGGTTGGTCCCACCCATGGCTGAGGCTGCATGGACATTCGAGATCTCAGAGATTTGCGGAAGCGGGAACTTATTGAAAGTGAAGTCTGAAACCTGGGACTTCTCAAACTTCTCCTCGGTGATTGGGAAAATAGCCACCAATCTATCATGCTCCTCCTGGGCACTCATAATCTCTTTTGAAATTATACCTCATAGAAGCTCAATGTTGGCCTGGATCTCTTGGGCATAGATCTGGAGGAAGGTCTCATCCTTCTTCTTTTGAAACTTCTCCTTCACGATCCCCATGACCTTCCAGTAGGGTCCCATCATTTCCTTCTTTCCATGCCTAACAGCTAGCCGAACCTCGACAGCTTTATTCTCCGACATCTCTTTTTCACAGCCATCATGTCCTGGTCCTGAGCCTCTGCAGTCTTATTGAAGCTTTCCAAGTCAGATATCCTCTAGTTTTTAACCTCGACATCAATCTTCAGATCTTCAACCTTTCTAGATAAGGTCTTCGCCTGTGACTTCAGCTCCTCCACCTGAGCTTGAACTTTCCCTGCTAACAATCAAGATTCATCCAACAGATTCTTAGTTTCTTGGAACGCGTCTTTGACAGCCTGAAGTTCCTTCACATGGGGAAAACCTTTTATCTGGTTCTCATAGCCTATGAACAATTTGTTCAGAGCATTGGCTAGTTCCAATCAGATCAAGCCAGGTCAGACTGACGTAATTGAAATAAATACAAATAAACAAATGTTACAAAGACGTACCTGACCGAGGTGATAAGTAACGTCCATATATGCATCTGAGTTTGATAAGTGAGCGATTGCTGGGAAAGCACATCCAATCTGCTTCATATGGCGCATTAGCATGGCCAATCCCCAAGCATCTTCAAGAATCCACCTGGGACATGTGTGAGCAAAGTTCCAGGAACCTTGGCTTCTCTTGATGAAGTTGGCCTAGGGTTCCTTTCATTTGATTCGGTACGAGCTCTCTTGAATGATGAGTGTTCATATTCATGGCTACCCTTCGATGTTATGGGGTTGGGGTCACGCTTCCGAGAAACATCACCTGTGACAATAACCAATTCGCCTCCCTGAGGCTCAAACTCATCTATCTTTGGCTCTTCATCTATCGACCTTTTCCCTTGAGCCTTCAAAGTCTCTAAAACGATAGAGACCAGAATAGCAGTCAAAGAAGGCTTGGAAGAGCCATCGTAAAGAACCTCCTTGATCGAGCTCATGAGGGAGCCAGTAGAGACCTTGTCTCCAACATTGCCATGCGTTCGCGAGCTCCTTGTGGGTTTGTTCTGTCTAGGCTTGGAACGAAAAGATTATTGAAGAGGCATCTTTGAAACAGTTTCAGAGGAAATTGCTTTGGTAGAGATTTCGATTATATCTTCGTCTTCTGAAACTGAAGTATAAATAGTAAGAAAAGTTAGTCAAACAGTAGCCGAAGAATGCGAGCAAGTAATATAAAAAAATTATACAACAATAATAGAGAAGTCTGCTCACCTCCTAGTTGACTAACTAAGACGGGATTGGGACTTGAGCATCGTATCTGTCTAGAAACCTGGCTCTATTTATCCATGAGGAAGGAAAAGTAGTTCAGGTAGTAGGATCTGGTCTAAAGCGATTATTCAAAGTATTGGCTTGTCTAGGACTTAGTTGAGAAGGTTCTATCGAGCTGCCCAAAAACAAAAATTAGCAACTAATGAGATTAAAGGGTGTAGCTCAGGTTTTTACCCGAGATAACACTGCAAGCGTACAGATGTAAGTTGTAGTGGTTCGGGATCGAATCCACAGAGACCAAAAAGTAGCACGAAGAGTTAAGATCAAACAGCAGGCTAAGGCTAAAAAGATGTCTTTAAGAATGATGCAATTTTCGAAAATAAGAAAGCACAGAAAAGCAGCAAGCAATCGAGGTTGTAAATGATTCAAACAAGTGTTTGGCATCGGGTATTCTCAAGGAAACATTTCATTATTGACTTAAACTACAGATTAGGGAAGAGGTTAAGAACCATCTTGAACTCAAATTCTAATCTATAACTGATCTACTTCCGTAACTTCAGCGCCCTATGCACTAGAAACCTCGAGACTAACTTCCGTTGACCCTGAATTTCTAGTCATGCAGTACTAACAGATTTGATAGGTTCACAATTCACTTAAACATCAATTTCTGTTGGCTTAAGAAGAATTGCTCATCTATAATTCTTCCAAGAATTTAAACATTCACTTTCAAGCAATTATACAACCTAAGATCAGAAACTAAGTGATCAATACAGTTTCATGCATTACGATTAACCATAGATGAAGATCCATTAGATAATATCCCTAATCATGCAATTCTATATCAACAAATCATTAATCCCCTTTGTGAGAACACTAAAACCAACGATTAAACTACTCACTCATGTTCAGAGAATCAACACAAATCAATTTCAAGAGTGATATGATCGTATTAATCAATAAACAAGAGTAAAAAGAGGGTTCGGAAAGCTTCTCAATGAAGATCTAAGATGCTTCTTTTCCCTAGATTACAAACTCTCTCCAAGCTCTCTCAAAGTCTGAAAAATTGCATAAATGTTAAGAGAAACTCGAGTCTAGGTCTTTTTGATGAAATCCGGTTCGAAATAAGTTCGGTCTGGTTCTTCGTAAAATCGGTCCGAAAATCAGGAAAGGAATCGATCGATCGATCCATGTCCCTGCATGGTCGATCTATTTCCAAAAATCTGGGTAATTTCCAGCTTTGTGCGAACACTTCCTTCGTGGCTTGAAATCCATCCAAAATGCATCCTTTTCGCACATTCAAGCTCGAATCATGTAAAAACAACAAAGAACACAAAACCGCTCAAAAAAAATCCGAATACATACTAAAAACCATTGATCTCGAATGAAAACCATACTAAAAACCTAGTAAAATACTGACACATCAAATCCTCCAGACTTGAATCTTTGCTTGTCCTCAAGTAAAGGAAACAAAGACTAAGCCTGCGGGAAAAGAAATTCAAAAAACCGAATGGACTGCTTGCTTTTAGAAAACCTTACTCTACGCTACTTTCGCTAACCAATAAGACTCAAAACAGT
>OVAN01003050.1:0-30662 GCA_900406275.1 Anastatica hierochuntica
GTCTTCCATAGGATATAGTTCTTCTCGGTGAGCTTTACTGTAACACAGTTAAAGATATTTAGAATAGGAAAGGAGTAAGCTTTAATAGCCCCATCCATGGCTCTGATACCATGTAAGTAGCTTTGAGCTTTTGAAGAGATGAAAGAAAATGCTCTGTTTTATTAGATGTATTTCAATGATTCAATTACAGAGAGAGAGGTTGCTCTTATACACCTATTCATGACCTAATCGTCTGACACTTGTAATCATCAGGCGTCAACATCAATCCCAAGAGTAGCGAATCTGTTGGAGGTTGCAATTTGATACCTTGTACGGCCAGTCACACCTTCTCCCTGAGCCTTATAGCTGATTTCATTGCCAGCTCTCATTTTGTCGTTTTCTTTTGTTGTTGAGGAAGAAGATGACCGTTGTTGAAAGTCAGTTGTGGGCTTGTCTTTGGGCTTTAGGTTTTGCTTCTCTTCTTTCTTTTCTTGGCCCAAGCCTTTGTTTTGTGTTGATTGTGTTGAAGCTGTGTCGTTTTGATTAGGAGCCTTAATAGTATATTTGTATTTATGTTACATTGTTTACAAAATTATTTCGTAATTATTCAGATTGTGCCCACCTCATTAAGAGCTTTAGGCATTGCTCTTCTCTTCTCTTGGTTTGTTGTTTACTTTTTATAGTCTATTAGGTCTTTTTTAACACTACAATATTGTATTAGTATAGAAGAATTACAAAGCTGAGAACATAACAGTTCCTACACTCAAAAGGTAACAAAGACAACAAAGTTTAACAACAAATAATGACAAAAGTTTTAAATCCTCGAAATCAAAAGAAGAAACTTAGCTTCAGGCTCAGACATGGCGGGTGAGGCTCCAGTACCCCCATGGAACAAATGGTTGATATAAACCTTGGTTAGCCAACTAGGAACATCTAGGTGGTGGAAGGATTGAAGACATGTTCCAAGCTTGACTGGCATGAGGGCAATGGAAAAGTACATGGTTAATAGTCTACTCTCCATTTCCTACAAAGAGGGCAAAGGGGATTGATGGTAATACCACTAGTTCTTAATCTGTCTGCGATGGCTAAAGCTCCTCCTAATAGCTTTTCAGAAATTATCCTCGCTTGCACCACTCTGAAGACTTCCTATAAGTCCGATTCCATTAGTCTGTAATGAATTGCGTATCTTCAAGAAATCGATCCTCTGACCTCATGGTGTATAAGTATTAGTTAACCTTTGGCCAACCACTGGATCAGCGGAGCTTCCACAATTGCTTTAGTTAAAGATTGAACCTCTTTGGGTCTGAAAATAGGCTCTTTAAAAATACACCAACGTTTGACATGTATGCTACGGTGGTAAATACTAAAGGCTTGAGCTTCTATTGTTTATTGTCAACAAGGGTTTATTGTTTTTTTTTTGGTCTGCACAAGGGTTTATTGTTTATTTCTTTTGTATAATGTAAAACTATTTAGATAGATGTTTGAAGAAAGAAAGCATAATTTAACCAAATCACTCGAGTCATATGTGAGATCTCGATTTATAGAGTCATTGTAGTGTGAGGAGAGCTTATAAGGATTGATTTGGCTACCTATGTCCCCAAAGTGCACTTATCTTTTCGGTCACTGGTCCTGATAGAACTCCACACTTACGCGTGCTTGTGCTAGAGCGCTACTAGGATGGGTGACCTTCCGGGAAGTGATTTCCGAAATCGTGCGAGTGAAGACAAAGCAAAAAGAAAGTCGTGTGGGCGCTCCCGACCATCGGACAGGATGAATCTGCGGGCCCAAGAAAAGACGTCGGGGCACACAGTAGGAGCAGTCGAAAGACGTTACATCATGGCTAAAAGAGATACCAAGTATGGTGTATCCAAGCCAAGTTCCACCAATTTAGTAGACTAGTCACATTTTAATCAAACGTTCATACATCGACCGTCGGAATGTAAAACGGGCTTAAATGTCCTAAGGCTATTAGTTTCAACATTTCAAGATTATAGTGAGTCAAAATAGCCATTTGAGTTTTTTTTTTTTTTTGTTGAAATTTTAATATATTTTGTTTTGAGAAACTTTGACTATTGTATTTGCATTGTCTCACACTGATGTTTGATCTACCACTTGAGTTGACCGCTTCACAATATATCCCCCCTCCAAAAGTGTGTTCACATTTCAATATAATTAATTTTTTGCTTCTTTAAAACTCCCCAAGCCTATAACATTCCTTTGTAAACTGTACGAAATCATAAAACATATAACGAATCCCGCAATTATCGATAGTTTACAAAAAAAATTGTATGCTTTTGCAATCAAATGATATGGTTTATAATGTAACATAAATTTGCTTTATTATTGTTGGATACTATAGTAAGTTATAGAACCTTTCATATGGTTCTGAAACCTCCTACAAAACTCGAAGGTTATGTAATCTCAATATACTGAACGATAAAAGAAAAAGACAACTACACTAACCAAACTCCTTTCGGTTCTTAGCCGAGCCGGACCAATCTCACCAGATATGTGAAATACCACTAGCTAGGGTAAGAATTTGGGTATCCGTTCGGATTTTAGTCGTTTTTATTTGGGTCTCGGTTCATTCGATTCTAGACCTTATGATTCATTCGGGTATTTGTTTTACAGTTCGAGTTCGGATCGGTTCCTCTTTTGGTTCGGATCAGTTCCGATATTTATATGAGGAACCGAAAATACCCAAAATTTTTGAGTTTTTCAAAAATACATTAAACACACCCTAAAAATACCTAAAATTATCTTTAAAAAATAAAATTGTTTGAACAAAATCCTAAAATTTTCAAATGTACTTTGAAAATATCTAAAATACCTTAAAATAACTAATTTAATTCTTTGAGTATATGAATATCGGTATTTCGGGGTATCCATTCGTATATCGGATATTTTCGGGTACCCGTTCGGATATCGGTTTGGTTCAGGTAATACCCGATATTCGATCGTTTTGGCCCTTAAAATTCATTCGGGTATTCAACTTATTTCGGTTCGGATTCTATTCGGTTCCAGATATTTTGCCACCTCTACCACTAGCCATTGTTTACGATTCATTACAAAACGTAGAACTACTTATAACGCCTTCGCCAACTCATACACATTGGTCGTTGAAACCAAACTGGTTGGTACTTGGAATGTACAAACGCAGTTGACTTTGGTAAACGAATCTCGATTTTATTCTTCAAGGAAAGTTATGGCCGGAGATTGCCAATGATTCCAGTATGTAATATTTGACTTTTTCTTATATCATTATACATATAACATGCGAACATGTGTATTTTTTCCCCTTTGAATACAGTATATTTTTATGTAAAATAATACATGAATTGGTCAAGTTGAAATTACGTATCTCTAACCTTTTTGTTTTGTTTTGGTAAACAATGTTAAGATACGTATCTCTAATTTTCTTTTTGTCAAATGAAAGATTGTAAGTTTAGTTTTGTATGTGCGATGATAAATTACTCTAATGTTCAAAAGGGAATTCTCAAACATAGATACGCAAGTCCTAGAGATGATATGTTGAATCAGAAAAGTCTTAATGATTACAAGGGTTACTTGCTATAAGAATATAAATACCAAATTTTGTTGTTGTTTCTGTTAATATAAAAGAAGAAAAAGTAGTAAACGTTTTGTACAGTTTTGATACGTTATATGGTTAAACAAAATAATAGACGCAGAAAATGTGAAACCCCGGTTTATAGTTAAAGTCATGTACTAGTAGTGTGTGAAGAGAGCTTATTAAAATTGATTTAGTTACACATGTCATCAAAGTGCATTTATTTTTCGGTCACTGATTATGATAGACCTCCAACTATTAAGTGTATAATTAAGTGTACTTGTGTTATAGCTTAGTAGGATGAATGACATTCTAGAAAGTGATTTTTGGAATCGTGTGAGTAAAAACAAAACACGAGAAAAATCGCGTGGTGATTTGCAGGGACAGTAAATCAACTCTCTAAAAATCTCCCGATGTAGCACTCCAGAGAAATTCAGAGAGAGACACTAGAGCATACGAGAAAGGCGGACGGGGGTGTTACAAAAAATAACATAGCATAGTATCAACAAACGAAAAGATATATGATAAAGAAGAATATTTCTAGAAAACATATTATGAAAAATAATGAAAACATAGCAAATAGTTGAAATCACATGTTTATGTTTAGATGGTTCTTATTAGGATGAAATGAATGCAATTACGTAATAATTGCCTTATTGGAATTGGTCTAATTAGCGTAATTAACTTGTAAACAGTATGTCCGAATTTCCAAAATGTTGTCATATCTTTGAAAGGAATGTACAAATTAAATTCAGTGGCAATGTTTACGAAAACTACAGTTTTCAACTTCGACGAAAAGAAAATTATAGTTTTCAACATTTCAAAAGTCGTTTGATTATTCAAATTATTAATGTTATTAAAGATAAACTATTTTTATTGAAACTGATGTACCAACAATTTCATATCATTTGAATTAAATCAACTTCATGACAAATGTATAATGGTCAAGTTGAATAATATGAAACTAAACTAATATTAGCCAAACGTTAGTCTGTGAACTTTTAATTATTTAATATTATAATTGACGTTGCGGCAGGCACCATTTGCTATATTTTAGTTCGAGTTTAATACTTCTCAGAAGATGAGAGTAAAAAACTACATTTTATTATACCGAAAAATAGTTTAATAAAACCAATGAAATGTTGATCTAATGGTAAAAATTTCTCGAATTAAAAGATAAGGTATTAGATTCGAGTTGCGTTGAGAGAGGTTGGTTTGTCAAAGATAAATATTTTACCTGATTTGACCATGTCCTGAGGAGATTAAAAAACTACGGTTCTAAACCTCGTCAAAAAAAGAAAAAATAATAACAAAAATATATTTGCAAAATTTTTTCTATTTTTAACAAACCACCATAACCTTAACAAATCATAATTTTTATATTTTTAATTAGACCAAATGCAAAAGCATAGAAAAGCTCTAGTATCCTGTATACATGGTTAAGAGAATTACCGTTTGAAAACGACTATAATGGAAAATAATAATAATGCTAACCACATCTTTTGTAACGGTAGCTTTAACAATTTACTCCCTCCGTATCAAATCAGATAATGTTTTAGAGAAAAAAATTTGTATCAAATTAGTTGATGTTTTCAGTTTCTATGTAAAAATTTAATGTTGTTTGAAGTTTATGACTGTTTGTATTCTACAGTAAAATTTTATATTGGTTGAATTAGTTTTGGTAATGTTGTTTTTTATTTAAACGATGTAGATTAAATAAAAGTTAGTCATTTCTTAATCCGAGTACAAAATCCTTAAACATCAACTAATACCAAACAGAGGGAGTATAATGTTTCTCTTGCTTAAAAAAATTCCTATCACCCTAATATTGAGGTAACAATAATTTATTAACTTAAAAACATATGTTGACAGAAACAAACAACAATGAAAAATGCTTAATAACTAAATCTCGGACTTTTCTAGTGAAACTTCTAGATAAACAATGGATAAAATGCCGATTTGTTGAAATATGATTAGTCATCAATTTATAATGATGCAATGATCAACAATAATAGTTGAAAAATTTATAAATTATCAAGTTTGTGAAAATATCTCACATTAGAAATGAGACCTTAAGTGATGTTGACATATTAGTTAACTTAAAACTTAATATTACTAAACAATATCAGAGAGATTTTGTCTATAAACTTTTCTCGTTCCAATTGGATCACCGATCAGAATTATTTTAATTTTTAAATGAATTGATTGGAAAAAAACATATTAGTAGATTCTGTTAGGAGTGATATTTGACGCTCAATGTTATTCAGTATTAGTAAAGATTGGTCCCGAGTGTAAGAGGAGATTTATGGATTTAGGCCGATTTTTTTTTTTTTTTTGTCATCAGTCTAGTGGTTTAGTAGTTCTCTGAAAAGGACATCACCCCGAGTTTGAATTCAGGTAAGTGAGCTTGGCCAACAGAGGTGATAACCACTGTACCACTTGTGCCGCTCAGCCAATTTTTTTTTTTTTATCGTTTTCACCGGACAAATCTTCCCGTTCCATCTTGCGAAGGCCAAACTTCTTTCGATTAAAAAAAAAAAAGCAATATTTCGTATCAAAATTATAGAAAAAACTTTTAAATTGTTTTAATGTTATAAAAAATTAAGATTGACCAATTTGCTTGCCTTGTAAAAGTTGACCAAAAGAAATAGTCAAATACTCCTAGACGTGAATAGCAAAAACTTTGTCGCCTAAATATAAAATTATGTACTTGTAACGATCTTAAGTGTTTTGTATCATCCTCAAGTCAATGATTCTTTTTTGGTTTGGGTCTATTCCAGGTAAGCATATCGTCATCAAAACCAATCTTTCTATTTATATAATCGTTAAAAAACCATTTCTTACACATACACAATAGGAAGTGTAAGAGCCAAGCAACATTCACTTTCAGGCAGAAGAGAGAACAGAGAGCTTCTTCTTCTTCTTCAATGGCGAAAAAGACGAAATTCGGTTTCTTCTCTTCATCATCTCCTAAATCACTTCCTTCTTCTCCTTCTTCATTCACTTCTTTCCCGGCTTCTCCACTAAGCCCGAATTTTACTCAGTCTACGATGGAGGAAGCCGTGGAGAAAGCGGAATCCATCATCAGGAAATGGGATCCGAACACGCCTTCCTTTACCAAGATCGTCTCTCTGTTCAACCATAGTAGAAAAGAGGCTAAAGAGTTCATCAGTTGTGTCCGCTATTTGCGAAGAGCGATGCATTTTCTTGTCTCTCATGACTCTCAATCTCCCAAGCTTGCTCTTGCGCAGACCTTGATGCAGATCGCGATGACGAGGCTTGAGAAGGAGTTTTTCCAGATATTATCTTCGAACAGAGACAAGCTTGATCCTGAATCGGTTTCTGGTCAATCCTCAACCTCTAGTAATTCAGAGTTTGAAAATCTTATGCAGTCTGATGATGAAGATGAAGATGACAACGGGATGAAGAAAGCTGGCGAATCGATCACTCGGGTTGAGAAAGCTTCGGCTGTGGTGATGTCTGACCTAAAGGCGATAGCAGAGAGTATGATCAGTTGCGGATATGGTAAAGAGTGTGTAAAGATTTATAAGCGGTTCAGAAAATCGATAGTGGATGAAGGGCTGAGCCTGCTCGGGATTGAAATCTACAGGGGCTCCTGGTTTCACAGAACGGACTGGGTCACGCTCGAGCATATGATCAAGAACTGGATCAAAGCTGCAAAGATTGGCGTTGTCACGCTCTTCCGTGGAGAGAAACGTCTCTGTGATCATGTGTTTTCTGCTTCCAATTCAACAAGAGAGTCATGCTTTTACGAGATTGCAAACGAAGCAGCCACTAACCTTTTCAAGTTCCCTGAATTAGTTGCCAAGGAGAAGAAATCGCACGAGAGGATCTTCCCGCTAATGGATCTCCATGCTGCGATCTCTGATCTCTGGCACGACATAGAGATGATATTCCACTTCGATTCAGTAGCTGGGGTGAAGTCTCAGGCGCGCGCATCACTTCACAAGCTAAAAGTCTCGATACACGATGCTCTCACGGATTTTGAATCACACATTCAGAAGGATTCGACGAAAGCCGGTACACCTGGAGGAGGGATTCATAAGCTGACCCGATCAACAATGAGTTTCATCTCTTCCCTGTCTGAGTACAGCTGTGTCTTGTCTGAAATCCTTGCAGAGCATCCGCTCCAAAGAAACACCCGCATGCTCGAATCTTATGTCAGAGCTCCAACCTTAGAAAATGAACACAATCACGCAGTCACGGTCCATTTTGCGTGGCTCATCCTGGTCTTGCTATGCAAACTTGACACCAAAGCAGAGCATTACAAGGATGTTTCAATGTCTTACCTCTTCCTCGCAAACAACCTTCACTTCGTCATTGACACGGTTCGTTCATCTCACCTGAGGGATCTCCTTGGAGATGATTGGCTCACTAAACATGACGATAAACTCAGTGCTTACGCAGTGAATTACGAGATAGCAGCATGGTCCAACGTTTACATGTCTTTACCAGAGGAACCCACAGACCTATCACCAGAGGAGGCCAAAATATATTTCAGAAGATTTCACACGGCATTTGAGGAAGCATATATGAAACAATCATCAAGAGTTGTACCAGATACGAAGCTGAGGGATGAACTGAAGGTCTCAATAGCAAAGAAACTTGTACCAGAATACAGAGAGTTTTACAGGAAGTACTTACCAATGCTCAGCCAGGAGAAAAACATCGAGATCCTAGTGAGGTTCAAGCCAGATAATTTGGAGAATTACATCTCTGATCTGTTCCACGGGACACCAATACTCAGCTCATCATCTCATTCGTCATCTTCATCTTCATCTTCCTCATCCTGGATGTCACTTGGGTGTGTTTCAGGCTGAGAGTCTCGTTTCACTGTTACAGTTCTAGCTGAATATTCTGTTCTACATGATGTGAAATATCAAAAACGTACTGATACTTATGTTTGTATTGTGTGCACAACAGACAATGACAACAAAAAACAACATGACGATTTTCTTTACATTATATAAACAAACTAAATTGAGTTTCTCAACTTCTGAATCTAAGAGAGAAAAAAAACTTATGAAATGATTTTACGAAACAGAAAGAGTCTTCAGTAATCTAGAAAGGAATTTGATTCGTGGAATATACAGACAAGAAGACAATTACTTATCATAACGAAGAAAAATGCATCAACAATCACACAGAACATACAGTAAACATAATGTGCTGAAGAACAAAAGCAGTGTTCACTCTTTGATTAACTAGAAATACGTAAGAAAATAAGAATTATGCAAGAAAGATAGAGAACGCAAGTACTACTTAGGAACTCCGTGATCTGAAGGAGGGGATAAAGATTGCCAACCGGTACAAATTTTGATGATTTGCTTGAGAGTTTCTGATGGTGGCTCCACAGTCCACGTTGGGTAGTGTTCACTTGGATGAAACACACATTCTTCACCTCCCCCAGTCAACAAGGACGGTTGAGCTCCGTTCAAGAACAAGTCGTTTTCAGATCGTACTAACCCGGCTCTCGCTTCTTCCTTGTCAGCAGCCTACAAAGCAATTCACACAGGATGATGACGATAATGCATAGTGAAGAACAAAAATGTAAGAGGTGAAGCAAGCGAAAAAGAGAGAATCAACCTTCTCTGGGTAGTATTCAAAAGTTTTCTTCTTCACTCCAGCTTCATATATATTGCATTGGGAGAATACCTGATTGCAGAAACATAACTATCAATCTCGGGTGCGTTGAGAAAAACAAAATTTTTGATGGCGAGCAAAGGATCTAAGTAGTGTTTAACCTGCGCTTCTACACTAGCACAGACGGCATATAGTCCCCAGTTTCTGGTGTAATTGTTGTACAAATGAACTTTTCCAAATCTGAGACGAGGATGCCTCTGCCTCGTTCCATCAAAGAAACAATGGTGAATTGTTACTCGGATGCATCTATCATCAACATGAGAAGGATCTGCTCCAATCAGCATCGTCTTATCATGTTGTCCAAAATAACATCTGTAAAACCAGACGCTAAACAATAAGCAACAAGACAAGATCACAAATGTTCCGAGAAAACCATAAGCCTCACCTAGAAACGGTGATATCCGTGCTTTGTCTAGTAATATCAATAAGCCCATCATCGTAATCACGAAGGCTACAACGATCAATCCAAATGTGTCTAGACTTTGGTTTAATCTGAATGCCATCAACATCATGGCCTCTTCCACCTTCAAATTCCAAATTGCAAATGATAATATGTTCGCATTCCTTCAACCGAATTCCTTTCCCCGTGATCTTAATCCGTTGTCCTCGTCCATCGATCGTTTTGTAAGACGAAACACTCAAGTATGAATTGAGATTAATAGTTCCAGAAATTGCAAAAACAATCCATAATGGCTCTTTCTTCCTACCTCCTTCACGAAGAGTCCCAGGTCCATCATCTAGAAACAATCACACATAAAGCCATCTCAAAGATCTTCCAACACAACATCAACAAAAACTAGATTCGAAATCTCAAAATCAACAAACAACAGGACGCAAAATTCAGCACAGAGAGATCAATTTAAAAGCGAGATTGAGCTCGAAATCATCCATTGATGTCGAGATTAAGCTCGAATTGCAAATTTCAAGTATGATCGAGATTCGTAGATACATCACCTGCAAGAGAAGTGACGATATAGAGATCGCCGTGAAGACCACCGACGGCGAATCTGCCGAAACCTTCGGCACGGCCGGATAAAGCCCGGAGGCTGCAATCGACATCGGCGTACGGTAGCGTCGTCATCGTTCGTTTCTAAATGCGACGTCGTCTCGTGTCTCTCTCTCTCTCTGTTAACTATTAAGCGAGAGTGTTTTCGGTTTATCAAAAAGTCATGGAAACCGGTTCGAACCGGTTTGGTTTTATGAGTGTGTGGACAACATTACATTAACCATTAATGGTTATCCGATTTTAAAGCATAACTCTCTCCATCAATGTCTCCTTTGAAATTGCTTTATTGGATCTTCTATTTCGTAGTAATCTCGTGTGTTAATTAGTTAAAAATATCTCTCGGTGAGTAAATGATCAATTAGTTCTAATAGGGGTACATATTCAGATTTTTATGTCAATTCGGTTTTGGGTTATTCGGATTTTAGATTATCCGGTTTTATAGAATTAGAAATTGTGAAGGTGATTTTGATTTTGGTTTATCTAAAATTTTCAGTTCGGTTTTAGTTGAAGTTAGGTTTGAGTCTGGTTGGGGATCAAAAAAATTATAAGAAAAAGAACAATATTTTGGTTTAATCGGTCTAAACTGAAAATTTTTTCGAGTTTTGTTTAGTTTGGGTACCTTTTACCAATGAAAATATCCAAAATAT
The DNA here is from genome assembly GCA_900406275.1 of Anastatica hierochuntica. Classification (NCBI taxonomy): domain Eukaryota; kingdom Viridiplantae; phylum Streptophyta; class Magnoliopsida; order Brassicales; family Brassicaceae; genus Anastatica; species Anastatica hierochuntica. Next base: position 10,865 of record OVAN01003050.1, read on the forward strand.
TAGTAAAAAAATAAACATTAATTAAATTTGAAGGTAAATAACAATTAGAATATTAACTAGAGCATAATTTCAGTTTTTCGGGCACTCATTCAATTCGATTCCGATTCGATTCAGATACTCGAAAATTTTGGGATAGATACGATTGCTCGGTTTGATTTGAATTCGGTTGGTTTTTTGAGTTTTTATTTGCCCAACATGTATTAATATACTAGATGGTTCTCCGCGCAATGCGCGGATAAATTATTGTCAAAATGTTAATAATTTATTTGATTTATTATAGCTAATGATTTTGTTTTAGTGAGGATATTGTTAATGATTATGACTTTAACAAAATTTATCAACGTGTTTTCTTGATATATATCATTATCCTCTATAATTTTCAATGTAGAAATGTATTGATAATGAGCATAGATGAATGTTAAAATATACAGATTCTTTATAAATTGTATTTTAAAACTTGAAATGTTTTATAAATTATAAGGAAAATTTGGGTCCTTCAAACTAAATATGTTTATAATATAATTTACTACAAAAGTATCTTGATGGATCATTTAAATATAATTTATGAAAAAAATTGAAATTATATATGTGGCGTATAAGATGCATCAAATAAAAACAATGTCACAATTTTTAGATAAAAAATTACTATAATGATGACATGAGGTGAACTAAATCCTCAATTAACGTATAGTTTAAATTTGCCGACGTGTTTTCATGGTATACGTCATTATTCTCTATAATTTTTTTTGGTTGAAAGCTAATTTGATGAATATATGTGTCAAGTTAAGTCACAATTATTTCTAGGGGATCATTAAATGAAATATTAAAAATATAATTATGATTATAACTAATCAAATTTCATAAAAATGTTATGACCTATTTTTTTGTTGAAACTCACGATGCTGAAGATATGTGACAAACTCACTCCATAAATTAATTTTATTATATTTTTCAACTATTTGACAACAATTATATTTTATTCAACTATTTCTTATATTATTAGTTCTAGTTTTATAGTTTTTTTTATTAAATATATATATATATATATGAAACATTTTTCAGATCTAACTACTAAATCTTTTTGGCAACAACTAAATTTATTCAAAGAATTTAGGTTGCCATGTTAATTTTTTTAGTTGCAATCAAATTAATTTAAAACCAATCAAATTACCTTAAGTTGTCATGTCATAATTTTTTGTTAAAAACAATTGTGGTGATGACATGTGACAAACTTACTTCTTAACTAATGTATAAGAGATTTTTCTACAAGCCTAATCAACAAGTCCAATGCAATATCAACTAGCCCAATAATACATTAACAAGCCCCTTAGGGTTTTTAGCAATAGTCTAGGGTTAAATAGTCTAGCAATTTAAACTTTTCCCTTTCTTTTATTCTTGCATTTTAATGAAACTCTCACGAACTATTTCGCTTCAATGTAGTTTTTCTCTTAATAAAGTTCTTCTTAGAGTTTGAATCCATCTCATATTAGATTCTTCTACAAGTTTCTAATCATAATTATTAGTGATTTTACAAACCTTATTGACAGATCACCTTACCTTCTTTTTTTGTCATGTTACCTTACCTTAGTATATGATAAGTTGATAACAATAAAAAGAAGTTTAGTTGTGAATGGAAGAAGGACAAAAAAACAAAAACCCATTTATTTGAACAATAGAGATCAGTGATATACCTTTACATTTTCTAAAAAAAAGTTTCAAGACAAAATTTAAAACAAAGAAGATTAGGAAACAAAATCTACTATAGATTTTGTATTGCCGGTATCAATAAATAAAATTTTAATTGTATTTTTATGATTTTATATGGATCAGATAAATAGTGTATAAATAAAGGAAAACATAAACTTATTCAGAGGAATAGACTGCTAACTTTTCCAGACAAATTGTGCAGAACTAACCAATATTATTCAAAGTCTGAATGAATGGCATGCCCTTTATACGCAAATCAGACCTCCGAAAAATACAGGACCTCCAAAAATAATCTACCTCCGAAAATATATATTTTATTTAGAGAGTGTGTTTTCATGTCTTTTGATTATGGTAGAATATTTCCGGATTTTCTATATCACGAGATACAAATATAATTTTTGATATCAAAATATATGTCAAAATATTAAATATAATTTTGCGGGTCTTTATTACATCATTTATCGATTTAGATTTTTTATACTAAAACTATGTTTTATTGTATCTACGCTGGTCCTAATCTAGTATTAGATAAACTTAGCATTATGATTTGTTCCTTTTCTAGTTAGGCTTTGCTTCATTGGTTTATATAATTACATTAGTCCTATGGCCCATTATATTCAAGTTGAGATCATGTAAAACCATAAAGTTCCTCATCAAAAATATCGAGGTTTTGTCAAACGTCAAACTAATTAATTTTGCAAGTGAACTAAAGAGTCCATTCGTAAGCCAAACCAACCATACACATGCAAAGCACTAATCAAGCCGAACTCAAAATGACCCGACGAACCAAGTGCGAGTTCCACACAATGAGATTGAGTATGGTTTTAACGAAATTACTTTTGTCTCTCCCACCACATGCAAGGTTTTCAAAACTTATTGGTTACTAATGAAAACATGTTTCTTTACTAGAACCACATATGTAATAGCTTTAAACAAAAATTTGGCTGATGTCCTACGTTGAAATATTAGGTCAAGTTTTTAATGCGACTTGAGTTTGAGAAGCCAAATTGCATTTTCCTTCAAGCTTTATCACAGATTTAATAACCACGTAATTCACGATTTTGTTGGTTTTTAGGTACTTTAAGTGTTTGTCGAAAATGAAACTTCAGAAAATGATGTGCGTAAGATATGATTAATGATGATGTGTTATGGATGCATTATATGATTTCCATAACGTTAAAATTGATCTCTTAATCATAACATATTGTATCGTGGAAGTATAACTGTCGATTGGTCTGGTCGTCTATAGGCATGATCAGTCCAAACTATTATAGGCGGTTTGTGGACAAGATCAAAAAACACATGGTCTAATTGGGTTGAGGACCAATTTTGGTCGTGAATAAATTGGCCAAGACCGAATGGACATTGAGTTGTTCATAATATTAAAAATTTAGGGTTACTTTAATTTGGAGAAAATGAGTTCACTTTAATTTCTCTCACCTAAACAAGTAGACAAACCGCTATAAAATCTCTATTATCTAGAGAAACGGAGACAACAAAGGTTCCAAACCTCTTTGACCATCATCCTATGACAGTGAACGATGCAACTATGCATTAAAATAAGATTATCATATTTTTTGAATTTTTTTCAAAATCGGTAGGTTAACCCCTACGAAAATATAGAATTTATGGTAAATGCTCTATATACAGAAGTTTATACTTTTTAGTGTAGTTAAAAAATTTCTAACCAAATTGAGCACTTATATTAATCTATGTTAAACTTTTTTTCATGGTACATGGGCATCGTTTCTATATTTTTTAACAACTAACTTATTAAAACTTTATGTACAATATATACAAGTCGACTAACCGCTATAAAATCTCTAATATCTAGAGTAACAGAGACAACAAAGGTTCCAAACCTCTTTGACCATCATCTTACGTCAGTAAATGATGCAACTATACATTAAAACAAGATTGTCATATTTTTTGATTTTTTTTCAAAATCATTAGGTTAACCCTTACGAAAATATAGAGTTTTCTAGTAAATGCTCTATATACAGAAGATTATACTCTTTAGTGTTGTTTAAAAATTTCTAACCACATTCAACATTTAAATTAATGTATGTTAAACTTTCCTTCATGGTACATGGACATCGTTTCTATATTTTTTAACAACTCATTTATTAAAAATTTATATACATGCTATACAAGTGGACGAACTACTATAAAATCTCTAATATCTAGAGAAACGGAGACAACAAAGGTTCTCTTTGAACATCATCTTATTTCAGTGAATGATGCAACCATACATTAAAACAAGATTGTCATTTTTTTGAATTTTTTTAAAAAATCGGTGGGTTAACCCCTACGGAAATATAGAGCTTTTTTGGTAAATGCTCTATATACTGAAGTTTATACTCTTTACTGTTGTTTACAAATTTCTAACCACATTATACATTTATATTAATGTGTGCTAAAATTTCTTTCATGGTACATGGGCATCGTTTCTATTTTGTTTATCAATTAAAATCTCTATTGTCTAGAGAAACGGATACAACAAAGGTTCCAAACCTCTTTGACTATCATCCTATGTCAGTGAACGATGCAACTATGCATTAAAATAAGATTGTCATATTTTTTGAATTTTTTTCAAAATCAGTTGGTTAACTCCTACGAAAATATAGAGTTTTTTTTGGTAAATTCTCAATATACAGAAATTTATACACTTTAGTGTTGTTTAAAAATTTCTAACCACATTCTATTTTTATATTAATGTATGCTAAACTTAATTTCATGGTACATGAACATCGTTTCTATTTGTTTAACAATGAATTTATTAAAACTTCAAATACAGCCTAAACAAGTAGACAAACCGCTACAAAATCTCTATTATCTAGAGAAATGAAGACAAAAAAGTTCCAAACCTCTTTGACCATCATCCTATGACAATGAACGATGCAACTATGCATTAAAATAAGATTGTCATGTTTTTCGAATTTTTCTCAAAATCAGTGGGTTAACCCCTACGAAAATATAGAATTTTTTTGGTAAATGCTTTATATACAGAAGTTTATACTCTTTACTGTTCTTTTAAAATTTCTAACCACATTCTACTTTTATATTAATGTATGCTAAATTTTTTTTTATGGTACATGGTCATCGTTTCTATTTTTTTAACAATTAATTTATTAAAACTTCAAATACGGCCTAAACAAGTAGACTACCCGCTATAAAATATCTATTATCTAGAGAAACAGAGACAACAAAGGTTCCAAACCTCTTTGACCATCATCTTATGTCAGCGAATGATGCAATTATACATTAAAATAAGATTGTCATATTTTTTGAGTTTTTCTCAAAATCGGTGTGTTAACCCCTACGAAAATATAGAGTTTTTTGGTAAATGCTCTATATATTGAAGTTTATACTCTTTATTGTTGTTTAAAAGTTTCTAACCACTTTATACATTTATATTAATGTATGCTAAACTTTATTTCATGGTACAGAAGCATCATTTCTATTTTTTAAACAATTAATTTAATAAAACTTCAAATACGGCCTAAACAAGTAGACTAATCGCTATAAAATCTCTATTATCTAGAGAAACGGCAAAGGTTTCAAACTTATTTGACCACCATCCTATCACAGTGAACGATGCAACTATGCATCAAAATAAGATTGTCGTATTTTTTGAATTTTTTTCAAAATCGGTGGGTTAACCCCTACGAAAATATAAAGTTTTTTTTGGTAAATGCTCTATATACAGAAGTTTATACTCTTTAGTTTTGTTTAAAAATTTCAAACCACATTCTAATTTTATATTAATGTATGTTAAACTTTCTTTCATGGTACATGGGCATCGTTTCTATTTTTTTAACAATTATTTTATTAAAACTTTAAATACGGCCTAAACAAGTAGACTAACCGCTATAAAATTTCTATTATCTACAGAAACAGAGACAACAAAGGTTCCAAACCTCTTTGACCATCATCTTACGTTAGTGAATGATGCAACTAGGGGTGGGCAAAATACCCGAACCCGAAGAACCACCCGAACCCGAACCAAAAAGTAGATCCAAACATGAACCCGAACTTTTGAAATACTTGATTGGATCTTAACATCAATATCCGAAAGAACCGAAATCGAACCCGAACCGAACCAAGAACCGAATTAGTACTTGAGATACCCAAAAATAATTATAAATCCAAAATATTATTAATGCTTTATATTAATATATCATATAATTAATCAAAATTATAATTTTTATTTCTAAATATTATTTATTTTTAAAATAATTCGGGTATTTTAAATAATTTTAAATTATTTAGGTTCTTTTAGTATTTTACTCTAGTATTTTGGATATTTTCGGGTACTTTGGATATTTTCAGGTATTTCGAGTACTTAAAAGTAACCAAACTATTAGAACCCAAAATACTTGAAGCAATACTAGGTATTTTTCAGTTTCTAAGATAAATACCCGAATACCCGGATCCGAACCGAACTCAAAAAATACACGAACTGATCCTCGATCTAAGAACCGAAAGAACCGAAACTCGAATTACCTGAACCGACCTAACAACTAACTTATTAAAACTTTATATACAACTTATACAAGTGGACTAACCGCTATAAAATCTCTAATATCTAGAGAAAAGGAGAAAAAAAAGTTTCCAAACCTCTTTGACCATCATCTTTTGTCAGTGAATGATGCAACTATGCATTAAAACAAGATTGTCATATTTTTTGAATTTTTCTCAAAATCGGTGGGTTAACCCTTACGAAAATATAGAGTTTTTTGGTAAATGCTCTATATACTGAAGTTTATACTCTTTTGTGTTGTTTAAAATTTTTTAACCACATTCTACATTTATATTAATGTATGCTAAATTTTATTTAATGGTACATGAACATCGTTTCTATTTTTTTAACAATTAATTTATTAAAACTTCAAATACGGCATAAACAAGTTGACTAACCGCCATAAAATCTCTATTATCTAGAGAAACGGAGACAACAAATGTTCCAAACCTCTTTGACCATCATGCTATGACAGTGAAAATGCTCTATGAAAATTTAGAATTTTTTGGTAAATGCTCTATATACTGAAGTATAGACTCTTTAGTGTCGTTTAAAAATTTGTAACCACATTCAACATTTATATTAATGTATGTTAAACTTTCTTTCATGGTACATGAGCATCGTTTCTATATTTTTTAACAACTAATTTACTAAAACTTTATATAAAGCCTGTACAAGTGGACTAACCGCTATAAAATCTCTAATATCTAGATAAACGGAGACAACAAAGGTTTTAAACCTATTTGACCATCATCTTATGTCAGTGAATGATGCAACTATGCATTAAAACAAGATTGCCATATTTTTTGAATTTTTCTAAAAATCAATGGGTTAACCCCTACGGAAATATAGAGTTTTTAGTAAATACTCTATATACTGAAGTTTATACTCTGTATTGTTGTTTAAAAATTTCTAACCACATTCTACATTTATATTAGTGTATGCTAAACTTTCTTTCATGGTACATAGGCATCGTTTCTATTTTTTTTAACAATTAATTTATCGGCCTAAACAAGTAGACTAACCGCTATAAAATCTCTATTATCTAGAGAAACGGAGACAACAAAGGTTCCAAACCTCTTTGACCATCATCTTATGACAGTGAATGATGCAACTATGCATTAAAAAAGATTGTCATATTTTTTGAAGTTTTTTCAAAATCGATGGGTAAACCCCTACGAAAATATAGAGTTTTTTTTTGGTAAATGCTCTACATACTAAAGTATATACTCTTTAGTGTTGTTTAAAAATTTCTAACCACATTAAACATTTATATTAATGTATGTTAAACTTTCTTTCATGGTACATTGACATCATTTCTATATTTTTTAACAACTAATTTACTAAAACTTTATATACAGTTTATACAAGTGGACTAACTGCTATAAAATCTCTAATATCTAGAGAACCTGAGACAATAAAGGTTCCAAACCTCTTTGACCATCATCTTATGTCAGTGAATGATGCAACTATGCATTAAAATAAGATTGTCATATTTTTGAATTTTTTACAAAATAGGTGGGTTAACCCCTACGAAAATATGAAGTTTTTCGGTAAATGTTCTATATACTGAAGTTTATACTCTTCAGTGTTGTTTAAAAAATTCTTACCACATTCTACATTTATAATAATGTATGCTAAACTTTCTTTCACGGTACATGGGCATTGTTTCTATTTTTAAACAATTAATTTATTAAAACTTCAAATACGTCCTAAACAAGTAGACTACCGCTATAAAATCTCTATTATCTAGAGAAATTGAGACAACAAAGCTTCCAAATCTCTTTGACCATCATCCTATGACAGTGAACGATGCAACTATGCAATAAAATAAGATTGTCATATTTTTTGAATTTTTCTCAAAATCGGTGGGTTAACTCCTACGGAAATATAGATGTTTTTTGGCAAATGCTCTATATACTAAAGCATATACTCTTTAGTGTTGTTTAAAAGTTTCTAACCACATTCTACAATTATATTTATGTATGCTAAACTTTCTTTCATGGTACATGGGCATCGTTTCTATTTTTTTAACAAATAATTTATTAGAACTTCAAATATAGCCTAAAAAAGTAGACTAACCGCTATAAAATCTCTATTATCTAGAGGAATAGAGACTACAAAGGTTCCAAACCTCTTTGACCATCATCGTATGATAGTTAAAGATGCAACTATGCATTAAAATAAGATTGTCATATTTTTTGAATTTTTCTCAAAATCGGTGGGTTAACCCCTACGAAAATATAAAGTTTTTTTTAAATGCTCTATATACTGAAGTATATACTCTTTAGTGTTGTTTAAAAATTTCTAACAACATTCAATATTTATATTAATGTATGTTAAACTTTCTTTATGGTGCATGGACATCGTTTCAATATTTTTTAACAACTAATTTATTAAAACTTTAAATAAAGTCTATACAAGTGGACTAACCGCTATAAAATCTCTAATATCTAGATAAACGGAGACAACAAAGGTTTTAAACCTCTTTGACCATCATCTTATATCAGTGAATGATGCAACTATGCATTAAAACAAGATTGCCATATTTTTTGAATTTTTCTAAAAATCAGTGGTTTTGTTTAAAAGTTTCTAACCACATTCTACATTTATATTAATGTATGCTAAACTTTCTTTCATGGTACATAGGCATCGTTTCTATTTTTTTAACAATTAATTTATTAAAACTTCTAATCCGGCCTAAACAAATAGACTAACCGCTATAAAATATCTATTATCTAGAGAAACGGAGACACCAAAGGTTCCAAACCTCTTTGACCATCATCCTATGACAGTGAATGATGCAACTATGCATTAAAAAAGATTCTCATATTTTTTGAATTTTTTCCAAAATCGATGGGTTAACCCTACGAAAATATAGGGTTTTTTTGGTAAATGCTCTATATACTAAAGTATATACTCTTTAGTGTTGTTTAAAAATTTATAACCACATTCAACATGTATATTAATGTATGTTAAACTTTCTTTCATGGTACATTGGCATCGTTTCTATATTTTTTAACAACTAATTTAGTAAAACTTTATATACAATTTATACAAGTGGAATAACTGCTATAAAATCTCTAATATCTAGAGAACCTGAGACAATAAAGGTTCCAAACCTCTTTGATCATCATCTTATGTCAGTGAATGATGCAACTATGCATTAAAACAAGATTATCATATTTTTGAATTTTTCTCAAAATCGGTGTGATAACCCCTATGAAAAATATAAAGTTTTTTGGTAAATGCTCTATATGCTGAAGTTTATACTCTTTAGTGTTGTTTAAAAATTTCTAACCACATTCGACATTTATATTAATGTATGCTAAACTTTATTTCATGGTACATGGGCATCGTTTCTATTTTTTAACAATTAATTTGTTAAAACTTCAAATACGGCCTAAACAACTAGACAAACCGCTATAAAATCTCTATTATCTAGAGAAACGGAGACAACAAAGGTTCCGAACCTCTTTGACCATCATACTATGACAGTGAATGATGCAACCACGCATTAAAATAATATTGTCATATTTTTTACATTTTTCTCAAAATTGGTGGGTTAAACCCTACAAAAGTATAGAGTTTTTTTTGTAAATGCTATATATATTGAAGTTTACACTCTTTAGTTTTGTTTAAAAATTTATAACCACATTCAACATTTATATTAATGTATACTAAACTTTTTTTCATGGTACATTGGCATCGTTTCTATTTTGTTTAGCAATTAATTTATTAAAACTTCAAATAGGACCTCAACAAGTAGACTAACCGCTATAAAATCTCTATTATCTATAGAAGCGAATACAACAATGGTTCTAAACCTCTTTAACCATCATCTTACGTCAGTGAACGATGCAACTATGCATTAAAATAAGATTGTCATATTTTTTGAATTTTTCTCAAAATCAGTGGGTTAACACCTACGAAAATATAGAGTTTTCTGGTAAATGCTCTATATATTGAAGTTTATACTTTTTGGTGTTGTTTAACTATTTCTAACCATATTCTACATTTATATTAATGTATGTTAAACTTTCTTTCATGGTACATAGGCATCATTTCTATATTTTAAACAACTAATTTATTAAAACTTTATATACAACCTATACAAATGGACTAACCGCGATAAAATCTCTAATATCTAGAGAAACCGAGACAACAAAGGTTCCAAACCTCTATCACCACCATCTTATGTAAGCGAATGATGCAACAATGCATTAAAACAAGATTGTCATATTTTTTTGATTTTTACTCAAAATCAGTGGGTTAACCCCTACGAAAATATATAGATTTTGATAAATGCTCTATATACTGAAGTTTATACTCTTTTGTGTTGTTTAAAAATTGATAACCACATTCTCTATTTATATTAATGTATGCTAAACTTTCTTTTATGGTACATGGGCATCATTTCTATATTTTTTAACAACTAATTTATTAAAACTTTATATACAAACTATACAAATGGACTAACCGCTATAAAATCTCTAATATCTAGAGAAACCGAGACAAGAAAGGTTTCAAACCTCTTTCACCATCATCTTATGTCAGTGAATGATGCAACTATGCATTCAAACAAGAATTTCATATTTTTTGAAATTTTCTCAAATTCAGTAGGTTAACCCCTACGAAAATATAGAGTTTTTGGTAAATGCTCTATATACTGAAGTTTATACTCTTTAGTGTTGTTTAAAAATTTATAACCACATTCTACATTTATATTAATGTATGCTAAACTTTCTTTCATTGTACAGTGGCATCGTTTTTATTTTGTTTATCAATTAATTTATTAAAACTTCAAATAGGATCTCAACAAGTAGACTAACCGCTATAAAATATCTATTATCTAGAGAAGCGTATACAACAAAGGTTCTAAACCTCTTTAACCATCATCTTATGTCAGTGAACGATGCAACTATGCATTAAAATAATATTGTCATATTTCTTGAATTTTTCTCAAAATCAGTGGGTTAACCCCTACGAAAATATAGAGTTTTCAGGTAAATACTCAATATACTGAAGTTTATACTCTTTTGTGTTGTTTAAAAATTTATTACCACATTCAACATTTATATTGATGTATGCTAAACTTTCTTTCATGGTACATTGGCATCGTTTCTATTTTGTTTATTAATTAATTTAATAAAACTTCAAATAGGACCTCAACAAGTAGACTAACCGCTATAAAATCTCTATTATCTACAGAGGCGGATACAACAAAGGTTCCAAACCTCTTTGACCATCATACTATGTCAGTGAACGATGCAACTAAGCATTGAAATAAGATTTTCAAATTTTTTGAATTTTTCTCTAAATCAGTGGGTTAACCCCGACAAAAATATACAGTTTTCTGGTAAATGCTCTATATACAGAAGTTTATACTTTTTAGTGTTGTTTAATAATTTCTAACCACATTCTACATTAATATTAATGTATGCTAAACTTTCTTTCATGGTACATGGACATCGTTTCTATTTTTTAACAATTAATTTTTTAAAACTTCAAATACGGCCAATACAAGTGGACTAACCGCTATAAAATCTCTAATATCGAGAGAAACCGAGAAAACAAAGGTTCCAAAAAAATCATCTTATGTTAGTGAATGATGCAACTATGCATTAAAACAAGATTTTCATATTTTTTGCATCTTTCTCAAAATCGGTGGGTTAACCCCTACGTAAATATAGAGTTTTTTTGGTAAATGCTCTATAAACTGAAGTTTATACTCTTTAATGTAGTTTAAAAAATTATATCCACATTCTACATTTATATTAATGTATACTCAACTTTCTTTCATGGTACATGGGCATCATTTCTATATTTTTTAACAACTAATTTATTAAAACTTTATATACAGCCTATACAAATGGACTAACCGCTATAAAATCTATAATATCTAGAGAAACGGAGACAACAAAGGTTTCAAACCTCTTTCATCATCATCTTATGTAAGTGAATTATGCAACTATGCATTAAAATAAGATTGTCCTATTTTTTGAATTTTTCTCAAAGTCAGTGGGTTAACCCCTACGAAAATATAGAATTTTTTTCTAAATGCTCTATATACTATAGTTTATAATCTTTAGTGTTGCTTAAAAATTTATAACCACATTCTACATTTATATTAATGTATGCTAAACTTTCTTTCATGGTACATTGGCATCGTTTCTATTTTGTTTAACAATTAATTTATTAAAACTTCAAATAGGACCTCAACAAGTAGACTAATCGCTATAAAATCTTTATTATCTAGAGAAGGGGATACAACAAAGGTTCCAAACCTCTTTGACCATCATACTATGTCAGTGTACGATGCAACTATGCATTAAAATAAGATTGTCAAATTTTTTGAATTTTTCTCAAAATCAGTGGGTTAACCTCTACGAAAATATACAGTTTTCTGGTAAATCCTCTATATACAGAAGTTTATACTTTTTAGTGTTGTTTAATTATTTCTAACCACATTCTATATTTATATTAATGTATGCTAAACTTTTTTTCATGGTACATGGGAATCGTTTCTATTTTTTAACAATTAATTTATTAAAACTTTAAATACGGCCTATACAAGTGGACTAACTGCTATAAAATCTCTAACATTTAGAGAAACGGAGACAACAAAGGTTCTAAAACCATCATCTTATGTTAGTGAATGGTAGAACTCTGCATTAAAACAAGATTTTTATATTTTTTGCATCTTTCTCAAAATCGGTGGGTTAAACCCTACGAAAATATAAAGTTTTTTTGTAAATGCTCTATATACCGAAGTTTATACTTGTAAGTGTTGTTTCAAAATTTCTAACCACATTCTACATTTATATTAATGTATGCTAAACTTTATTTCATGGTACATGGACATCGTTTCTATTTTTTAACAATTAATTTCTTAAAACTTCAAATACGACCTAAACAAGTAGACTAACCGCTATAAAATCTCTATTATCTAGTGAAATGGGGAAAACAAAAGTTCCAAACCTCTTTGGTCATCATCCTACGATAGTGAACGATGCAACTATGCATTAAAATAAGATTGTCATATTTTTTTGCATTTTTCTCAAAATCGGTGGGTTAACCCCTACGAAAATATAGAGTTTTTTAGGTAAATGCCCTATATACTGAAGTTTATATTCTTTAGTATTGTTTAAAAATTTCTAACCACATTCAAATTAATATTAATGTATGTTAAACTTTATTTCATGGTACATGGGCATCGTTTCTATATATTTAAACAACTAATTTACTAAAACTTTATATATAGGCTATACAAGTGGACTACCCCCTATAAAATTTCTAATATCTAGAGAGACGAAGACAACAAAGGTTCCAAACCTCTTTGATAATCATCTTATATCAATGAATGATGCAACTATGCATTAAAACAAGATTGTCATATGTTTTGAATTTTTCTCATAATCGGTGGGTTAACCCCTACGAAAATATAGAGGTTTTTGGTAAATGTTCTATATACTGAAGTTTATACTCTTTTGTGTTGTTTAAAAATTTCTAACAACATTCAACATTTATATTAATGTATGTTAAACTTTTTTCATGGTACATTGGTATCGTTTCTATATTTTTAACAACTAATTAGTTAAAACTTTATATATAGCCTATACAAGTAGACTAACCGCTATAAAATCTGTAATATTTAGAGAAACGGAGACTACAAAGGTTCCAAACCTCTTTGACCATCATCTTATGTCAGTGAATTATGAAACTATGCATTAAAATAAAATTGTCATTTTTTTGAATTTTTCTCAAAATAGGTGGGTTAACCCCTACGAAAATATAGAGTTTTTTGGTAAATTCTCTATATACAAAAGTATATACTCTTTCGTATTGTTTAAAAATTTCTAACCACATTCTATATTTATATTAATGTATGTTAAATTTTCTTTCATGGTACATGGGCATCGTTTCTATATTTTTAATCAACTAATTTATTAAAACTTTATATACAGCCTATACAAGTGGACTAACCGCTATAAAATCTCTAATATCTAGAGAAACGGAGATAAAAAATGTTACAAACCTCTTTGACCATCATCTGATGTCAGTGAATGATGCAACTATGCATTAAAATAAGATTGTCAATCTTTTTGAATTTTTCTCAAAATCAGTGGTTAACTTCTACGAAAATATAGAGTTTTCTGATAAATGCTCTATATACAGAAGTTTATACTCTTTGGTCTTGTTTAAAAGTTTCTAACCACATTCTACATTTATATTAATGTATGCTAAACTTTCTTTCATGGTACATGGGCATCCTTTTTATTTTTTAACAATTAATTTATTAAAACTTCAAATACGGTCTAAACAAGTAGACTAACCGCTATAAAATCTCTATTATCTAGAGAAACGGAGACAACAAAGGTTCCAAACCTCTTTCACCATAACCTTATGTCAGTGAAGGATGCAACTATGGATTAAAATAATATTTTAATATTTTTTGAAATTTTTTCATAATCGGTGGATTAACCCCTAAAAAATATAGAGTTTTTTTGTTAAATACTCTATATACAGAAGTTTATATTCTTTAATGTTGTTTAAAATTTTCTAACCACATTCAAAATTTATATTAATGTATGTTAAACTTTCTTTCATGGTATATGGGCATAGTTTCTATATTTTTTAACAATTATTTTATAAAAACTTTATATACATCCTATACAATTGGATTAACCGCTATAAAATCTCTAAAATCTAGAAAAACGGATACAACAAAGGTTCTAAACCTCTTTGACCATCATTTTATGTCAGTGAATGATGCAAATATGCATTAAAACAAGATTGACATATTTTTTTAATTTTTCTCAAAATCAGTGGGTTAACCCCTACGAAAATATAGAGTTTTTTTGTATATGCTCTATATACTGAAGTTTATACTCTTTAGTGTTGTTTAAAATTTTTTGACAAAATTTATATTAACGTATGTTAAACTTTCTTTCATGGTACATGGGCATCATTTCTATATTTTTAACTACTAATTTATTAAAACTTTATATACAGCCTATACAAGTGGACTAACCGCTATAAAATCTCTAATATCTAGAGAAACGGAGATAACAAAGGTTACAAACCTCTTTGACCATCATCTTATGTCAGTGAATGATGCAACTATGCATTAAAACAAGATTGACATATTTTTTTAATTTTTCTCAAAATCAGTAGGTTAACCCCTACGAAAATAGAGTTTTTTTGTATCTTCTCTATATACTGAAGTTTATACTCTTTAGTGTTGTTTAAAAATTTCTAAACACATTTAACATTTATATTAATGTATGTTAAACTTTCTTTCATGATACGTGGGCATCGTTTCTATATTTTTAACAACTAATTTATTAAAACTTAATATACAGCCTATACAAGTGGACTAACCGCTATAAAATCTCTAATATCTAGAGAAACGAAGACAAAAAAGGTTTCAAACCTCTTTGACCATCATCTTATGTCAGTGAACGATGCAACTATGCATTAAAATAAGATTGTCAAATTTTTTGTAATTTTCTCAAAATCAGTGGGTTAACCACTACGAAAATATAGAGTTTTTTGGTAAATGCTCTATATACAGAATTTTATACACTTTGGTCTTGTTTAAATATTTCTAACCACATTCTACATTTATATTAATGTGTGCTAAAATTTCTTTCATGGTACATGGGCATCGTTTCTATTTTTTTAACAATTAATTTAATAAAACTTCAAATACGGCCTAAACAAGTAAACTAACCGCTATAAATTCTCTATTATCTAGAGAAACGGAGACAACAAAGGTTCCAAACCTCTTTGACAGTGAACGATGCAACTATACATTAAAATAATATTATCATTTTTTTTTTGAATTTTTCTTAAAATCGGTGGGTTAACCCCTACGAAAATATAGAGTTTTTTTTATAAAAGCTCTATATATTGAAGTTTATACTCTTTCGTGTAGTTTAAAAAGTTCTAACCACATTCTAAATTTATATTAATGTATGCTAAACTTTCTTTCATGGTACATGGACATCGTTTCTATATTGTTAATAACTAATTTATCAAAACTTCATATACAGCCTATACAAGTGGATTAACCGCTATAAAATCTCTAATATCTAGATAAACGGAGACAACAAAGGTTCCAAACCTCTTTGACCATCATTTTATGTCAGTGAATGATGCAACTATGTATTAAAACCAGATTGTCATATTTTTTGAATTTTTCTCAAAATCGGTGGGTTAACACTTACGAAAATGTAGAGTTTTTTGGTAAATGCTCTATATACTGAAGTTTATACTCTTTAGTGTTGTTTAAAAATTTCTAACCACATTCTACCTTCATATTAATGTATGCTAAACTTTATTTCATGTTGCATGGACATCGTTTCTATGTCTTTAACAATTAATTTATTAAAACTTCAAATATGGCCTAAACAAGTAGACCAACCGTTATAAAATTTCTATTATCTAGAGAAACAGAGACAAAAAGGTTCCAAACCTCTTTGACCATCATCCTATGACAGTGAACGATGCAACTATGCATTAAAATAAGATTTTCATATTTTTGATTTTTGTTCTAAATCGGTGGGTTAACCCTTGTGAAAATATAGAGTTTTTTGGTAAATTCTCTACATACTAAAGTATATACTCTTTAGTGTTGTTTAATTTCTAACCACATTCAACATTTATGTTAATGTTTGTTAAACTTTCTTTCATGGTACATGAGTAACGTTTCTATATTTTTTAGCAACTAATTTATTAAAACTTTATATACAGCCTATACAAGTGGACTAACCGCTATAAAATCTCTAATATCTAGAGAAACGGAGACAACAAAGATTTCAAACCTCTTTAACCATCATCTTATGTCAATGAATGCTGCAACTATGCATTAAAACAAGATTGTCATTTTTTTGAATTTTTCTCAAAATCGGTGGATTAACCCCTACGAAAATATAGAGTTTTTTTTGTTAATGCTCTATATTCTTAAGTTTACACTCTTTAGTGTTGTTTAAAACTTTCTAACCACATTCTACATTTATATTAATGTATGCTAAACTTTCATTCATGGTATATAGAATTCGTTTCTATTTTTTAACAATTAATTTATTAAAACTTCAAATACGGTCTAAACAAGTACACTAACCGCTATAAAATCTCTATTATCTAGAGAAACAGAAACAAAAGAGGTTCCAAACCTCTTTGATCATCATCCTGTGACAGTGAACGATGGAACTATGCTTTAAAATAAGATTGTGTTATTTTTTGAATTTTTCTCAAAATTGGTGGGTTAACCCCTACGAAAATAGAGTTTTTTTGTATATGCTCTATATACTGAAGTTTATAATCTTTAGTGTTGTTTAAAAATTTCTAACTACATTCAACATTTATATTAATGTATGTTAAACTTTCTTTCATGATACATGGGCATCGTTTCTATATTTTTAACAATTAATTTATTAAAACTTTATATATAGCCTATACAAGTGGACTAACCGCTATAAAATCTCTAATATCTAGAGAAACGTAGATAACAAAGGTTACAAACCTCTTTGACCATCATCTTATGTCTGTGAATGATGCAACTATGCATTAAACAAGATTGTCATATTTTTTGAATTTTTCTCAAAATCGGTGGGTTAACCCCTACAAAAATATAGAGTTTTCTGGTAAATGCTCTATATACAGAAGTTTATACTTTTTAGTGTTGTTTAAAATTTTTTAACCACATTCTACATTTATATTAACTTATGCTAAACTTTCTTTCATTTTTTGCGATTTTACAGTAAAGTTATAATTTTATTGAAAAATAGTTATTTTGATGGAAAATTGCGGTTTTAATGAGAAAATCTCAGAAAATAGCTTTTTTGCGGAAAATCATGGGTTTTACAAGAAACTGCGGTTTTGACAGAAAATCGCGGTTTAGACGGAAAAATCGCGAATTTGGCAGGAAAATTGTGGGTTTGGCGGGAAATTACGATTTTATTGAAAAATTGCAGTTTTAACCAAAAAATCACGTTTATGGGGAAAATCGCGGTCTTGGTAAAATATCAGGGCTTTATCGGGAAATCATAGTTTTGCGTGAAATGGTGGTTTTGGCGGGAAATTGTGGTGTTTGTGGGAAAATCGTGGTTTTTGATGGAAAAATCAAATTTTGTGAGAAACTCTCGTTGTTAGCGAGAAATCTCATTTTGTTGGAAAATCATGGTTTTTGTGGAAAAAAAATACAGTTTTAGCGGGAAAATCGATGTTTTGTTGAAAAATTCGTGGTTTCAGCAGAAAAATCGTGGTTTTATTGGAAAATCATTGTGAAAAATGTGAACATGAAACACTAAAATTAAATATAAATGAATAATGATAAATTGATTATAAATTCATAAATAAAAATGTTATCTAATAATTTTATTGGACGTCCATGGACATGTCCATTTGGACATAGTCTTTATTGGTCTTGGACAATTTTTGGAACATTATCGATTATGAACCAACAAATTATAGCCCAGAAAATTAATGGTCCAATGTGGATAGCCCAAATGGACAAACCAATTGACACATCTACATGGAGGTGCAAGTCCCATGAACTCATATATCAAACTGGTTGCTTACACAATTAAAAGAACTGATTTGAACTAAACCCGAACTAAAACACAAAATATACATAAATATTACATTAGGTACATTAATTATACGTCGAAAATCAAACTTCAGAAAAGATGTGTGTGAGATATGATAATGATGGTGTGTTTTGAAAACATGTTTCTTTACAAGAACCACATAATAGCTTTTAAAAAAAAAATTTGGTTGATGTCCTAAGTTGAAATACTAGGTCAAGTTTTTAATGCTAATAGTTCGAGAAGCCAAATTGCATTTTCCTCCAAGCTTTATTATGGATTTAGGAACAACGTAATTCACGATTTTTTCACTTCTTAGGTACATTAATTATTTGTCGAAAATTAAACTTCAGAAAAGATGTGTGTAAGATATGATAATGATGATATGTTGTGAAATTGTAAAGAATAAAACTATAAGAAGTTGAGAGAGAACCTTACAAATATTTTATAGGAAAATTATAAGAAATGATTTCTCATTAATTAATTATTCTAATCTCCCAAAAATTAAAATCTCAATTTTCTAGTAATTTGAAGGATATATAGCAAATTAGCTCAATTTTATAATTGTATAAATTATTACTTTTTGAACTAATATGTGAATGAATTATATGAATCCTATACCATTAAAATTGATCTGTCAATCACAAAAGGATATTGTACCTTGGAGGTCTATGTTCCATGAACCCATATATCAAATTGGTTTGCTTACAAAATACAAAACCGATAGGAACCAAAACCTGAACCGAAACAAAAAAAATATATATATGAATGAATTTAATAGCCTAAAACTGATCTACTTTATACTTGAATGAAATCGATCCGAATCTGAATGGATATTCAAATGGGCACCATAGTATTTTTAAAATTAATATGTGAATAAATTATATGAGTCCTATATATGACTAAAATTAATCTCTTAAACATAACAAGATATTGCACCTTGGAGTTCTACCTCCCATAAACCCATATATATATA